>SJYC01111679.1:0-40292 GCA_006408675.1 Madoqua kirkii
AGAGCTTGAAGGTTACAAACAGGAAGAAAGAATGCCAGTTGTACAGATGGAGTCTGTGTCAGAACTGCCTTCCAGAGGTACTTGCTGTTTTGAAAGAATATCTGTTCAAAGGTACCAAGTCCCTAGCAGGATTGATGTCCACAAACCTCAGCCAGCCCTGAGAGCTGCAGATGCTGAGGCCTTGAGGGGTGCTCCCCCAGGACTTCAACACTTGGCCTTGGATGGACTCCTGGTATGGGGAACAAAAGGATAAATAAGAGGGGTTCTAGGCAGGCAAACCATGATGAAGGGGCCTGAAGGGTCCACCAAGGCCCAACGGATACTGCTCGACCCTCAGGACACCCGTCATCTCAGGTGAGAGGCATGGAAGTGGGCAAACCTAGAGTTGGCCAGCACCTCCTCAGAGGCCCCAAGGCCCCGACTCATCCCTTGTGTCCTTAGCTGTTCCTGTAGTGTCGTCCACATCTGCAGGCACCAGGCCAGCTTCTTTCTGGAGAGCACAAAGTGGCTCAGGTTCTAGGTGGGACTGGGGGCTCCCAGGCCATGAACAGACCAGACTGCATCCTGCAGATGGACGGACACTGGATTAGGGGTCTGAAAATCTGGATTTGAGATCACAAGCTGCCTTGATATTGTGACCTTGTCTGACTCCTGGCAATCAGGGTAATGACATCACCACCCCAAATGCTTCAGGAAGATTAGCTGACAAGACACATCTGAAGATACTTTGAATGCTTTTTCAATGTATTTATTTTTCTTCATTCGGTCAGACAAGAGAGAAAGAAAGTGCCAAGGGAGATGAGTAAACAAGAGCAGGGGAGGAGAAAGAAGTTGCAGGAGAAGAGAAAGAAGAGATGTACATTGGGGCAAAAGTCAACTCCAGCACGTCTCTCCTGGGATAAAAGTGATAGACCTCGTTCCTTCCTTCCTTCATTCATCTATCTGTCTTTGTTCAGTGTCCAAACACCAATACATGGTAATTCTGTTGAGAATTTAAAAAGGAATAACACTTTCTGCTCTCTAGGAATATAGGCAGATAGGAAGTAATGATTGTGTTTGTGTTTGGTGGTGAGTTGCTGGTCAGTTTTGTGGGGGTCTTCTGGCTAGGTGGAGAGCTCAGGTGCTTCTCTCAAGCCTGCCTATTATGAACTGAATGTTTACATTCTCCCAAAATTCATGTGTTGAAGCCCTGACCCCCAGTGGGATGATATTTGAAGGTGGGCCCTTGGAAGGCAGTTAGAAGTGGTCATGATGATGCTGCTGATGATGATAAGGATGGTGTTAGTGGTCACGGTGCTAATGGTGGTGGTGGTGGTGGTGGTGATGGGGTTGGTGATGGTAGTAATGGTGATAGTGATGATGATAGTGATGATGGGGTTGGTGATGGTGGTGATGGGGGTGATGATAGTGGTGATGATGGTGGTGGTGATGAGGTTGGTGATGGTGGTGATGGTGATGGTGATGGTAGTGATGATGGGGTTGGTGATGGTGGTGACAGGGGTGATGATAGTGGTGATGAGGTTGGTGATGGTGTTGATGGTGATGGTGATGGTGATGGTGATGATAGTGATGATGGGGTTGGTGATGGTGGTGACAGGGGTGATGATAGTCGTGATGATGGTGGTGGTGATGAGATTGGTGATGGTGGTGATAGTGATGGTGATGATGATAGTGATAATGGGGCTGGTGATGGTGGTGATGGAGGTGATGATAGTCGTGATGATGGTGGTGGTGATGGGGTTGATGATGGTGGTGATGGTGGTGATAGTGATGATGGGGTTGGTGATGGTGGTGACGGGGGTGATGATAGTGGTGATGATGGTGGTGGTGGTGATGAGGAGCATGATGTTCAACACCTATAGAGCATGGACTTTGGTCCAGTCACTCTTGCAAGCTCTTGACCTTGATTACCTGGTTATTTCCCCTCATAAATCCACAAGGTTGGGGTTGTTGATTGTCTTCCTCTTCCAAATGAAAAACCAGGGACTCAGAGATGAAGACACTTGCCCAGGTCACATGACCAGCAGATGGCACCAAAGTGGCCAGAACCAGGAACTCACTCTTATCCACCTCAGCTGTTCCAGCCCTGAGAAGGGAGGGAGCTAACCTGGGACACCAGTCAGGTTTGTCCCAAGACTGGGCAGAGGTCAGTTTCTCTGCATGTATTGGGCAGCAGGATGAGGAAGAGCCAGTCTGTGTTAATTTGTCATCTCTCCACAGGACCTGTGCGGCTTCAGGCCTGGTGGCCTGGGGTACCAGGTGCTTGGCTGGCATCTGAAAGCATGGGGAGGGAGGCCTCACCACATGGCCTCTGAGGGACTTAGGGCAGGCCTGTGCATTCAGGCCATCTCTGCTCCTCCTTCCCTGACCTGCTGTGATTTGTTCTGAGGCAGATTGAAGGCCTTTTTATTTTCCAGCACAGCAGTTTGTCGACGTTTCAGTAGACTTGCATAAATCCAGCTTTCTGGTGCCAGGACAGTAAGGCTGAGCGGTAACATCCTGTTGTATAGTCCTTGGAAAGGCAGGACAGGGATGAGGCCGCATCGGGTTTGAGGAGCCAGGGGGGGCCAGGTGATGGTGGACACTCACGGAAGGCCTCCTGAGAGATCCCACTGCTTCCCACTGGACGTACATCCCTCTGAGCCCCAGTGGGTGGACAGTTTGAACGAGAGGCCTGGGCTTTGAGGCGTGGCAATCTGGCTATAAACTATCTATTCTCAGAACACAGCTGGGCTGCATTGTAATCACACACAGATCTCGGCAATAAATAACGTGTGTACGGACATGCTTTCAGATGAGTGTGAACTTCTGCAGTGTATACAAACAAATCCCCCGGCCCTGAGGAAGCTAGAGGAAGCCAGGCAGGCAGCAGGGCCTGCCTCCCTGTCCTCGAGCAGTGTGGGGCCTGGGGCTGGACTACAACCCATGCTGGTTTGGGGCCACAGTGAGCGGTTTTTGAACACCCATGACTTAATTCCCACTGATGGTTTGATAGGAGACTCTGGGTGTGAGGGTTTTCTGGGGGTCAAGAGCTGGTCAGGAGTGGATTTGGAGGCTGTGGTGGCTGCCCACCCTGGTCCAGGAATGAGACGAAGATTGATTCTGGAAGCCAGACCTTCTTTAGGGGGCATCCCTGGCACATTGTAAGGGCCTGTTGCTCAACTGGAGACAGTCCTCACCAAGTGGGTGAATCTAAGAAATGATGGCATGTGGAGTTTCATTTAGAGAAAGGGTAGGGACAGATGATTGCTCAGGGCCTTTGGGGCATCACAGAGGTGTAAGCGAGAGCAGAGCTGAGGGCAGGAAGAAAGGGCCTGATGACTGTCTTATTGGTTTTCATGCCCTGAGCTATCAAAGCAGAAATCTCTTCCTGAGTGATTTATATTCTGAGTAAACCAGTCGAGGGCATCCTCCATGGGTTTGGTAAGGTGGGATGGAGCTCCAGAAAGATGATTTGATGGGTAGATAAGTGGTTACCTGGCAATTGATTTGGGAAACTGGAACTGTCTCCTGCCCAGGGGAGGCCACGGCACCATCAGCAGCATCTCCCAAGGCCTTGGGCCAAATCAGCAAGTCTGTTATTCACCTGGGACGTTAATGCCTCTGAGGCTGGCTGTACCCTTTCAGTCTGGGGGAACTGGTCCAGAGAGGGCAGTAGTCTGCCCCAAGGGCACTGATAATGTGAGGCTGTGCTTTAGTGGCTGACACCTGAATCCCATCCTGGGTTCATCTGGATGGCTGGCAGCTCCGAGGGGCCAGCCTGGAGGGGAGGGGCTAGCTCTGAGTAGGGCGGTGCCCGTGAGTCTCAGAGGGAAGGGCCAGCCTGCCCAAGTGATGGGGGAGCCTGGCTCTGCCACAGGGCTTGAGCAGGAGGAGGTGGTGTCGGTGGGGCAGCATCCACTGAGTCAGCTGCACAGGTGCCCGGGGGCACATGGGCCGTCGACCAGGGGCCTGTCTCTTGCTCGGTCTCTTCCTGAGTCCTCCCATAGCCCTTCACACCCTGGGTCACTGCTTGTCCTAAACTGGAAAGTGAGGCTCAGAGAGGGCAGCCAGATGCCCCAGGCCATGCAGCAGGAAAGGAAGGCCCTGCCCCACCAGATCCAGGGGCCACGAGGCCCCCATGACCATCAGCCCTGCCTGTACTTCCAATGGGACATCTCACTCTGAACAACCAGTTCCTTCTCTTCTGGGTCACAGTCCACATAGGTTTCCAGAGCAGGAATGTCTTGTTCATCATTCGTCTGTGGGTTTTTGTCTCTGGCAGTCTTTGAGCCTTGTGGCTGCTGCCTGATTCGTCATGATTTACTGGCCTTGGCCGGCACTCCCAGGGGTCCCAGTGGGGAAGCTGGCTGCTTCCTGTCTCGAGGCCTTTGGGTGAACTGTGCTGGGGGAGTGGAGGACAGTTGTCTGGACCTTCCCTGGCCTTGGGAGTCCTGTCTTCTTTACAGAGGGGCTGCAGAGCAGAGGCCAGCAGGAATGGCTCCCCTAGCCCACCCTCTAGATGCTCGTCCTTCAGGTCTCAGTGCAGGGGGCACAGTTGGTGCTCTATCAGTGCATGCCACACGGGACTCAAGGCACAAACAGAGCAGGTGTCTTTCCCAAGGGCTTATGGGCCGAAGTCTGGGCTGACATTTCAGAGAAAGCCCATTCCCATGGTGTTAGTCATCACTGCTGTGTAACAAATGACCCTGAGCTGCAGCAACTAAGCACCATCTCAGAGTTTCTGTCCTGGAATCTGAGAGCACCTTGGCAGAGCAGTGCTGGCTTCACAGCCTCTCAGTCAAGATGTTGCCCTGGGCTGCGGTCACCCAAAGGCCTGCCAGGCCTGGAGGGTCCACCTCCAAGTTCACACCTGGAGAACCCACTCAGGGACCTTGATCACCTGTCATATGGACATCCCCAGTGGGCTACTTAAGCTTCCTCACAACCTGGCAGCTGACGCTCCCCAGAGCCATGAATCGGGAAGCAAGACGGTGCCTGTTGACCTCAGAAGTTACAGACTGCCATGTCTACAACCTCTGTTCATTAGAGGTGAGTCTCTAAACCCAGCCCATGCTGAAGAGAAGGGAATGATGCTCCACCTTTTGAATGGAGAAGTGTCCGTGCATTTTGCAGCATTTCTCATAGTAAAATCACCATGGGGATCAGAGCTAGATAGAGCGAGTTCCTCCATTCATCCAAAAAGTGCTTAGTGAGCACCTGCTCTGTCCTGAGTTCTGAGGACAGAACAGACGGAAGTGGCCATGGGTCAGATGTATTCCTTCGTGTGCTTAAAGGGTAGAGGTGGCATGGGACGCTGTTTCAGGTGGAGAAGGCTGGGCAGCCTCTGGTGGGTGACACTAGAGCAGAGACCCAAGAAGGTGCTGGTCCACTGGGTCTCTACCTCTGTGCTTGGAGGCTCCTCTGGCTGCTGGCGGAGGGCAGGCTGGGCTGGGGTTCAAGTGCAAAAGCAGTGGGACCAGGCAGTCCAGACTGGCATTGTCCAGTAGCACATTGTGCAGAACTTCCTGTACTAATACAGTGGCCAGCACTCACACTTGGCTCTGGATCACTTGAGATACGTTTTGTGCAATCAAGGAACTGGATTTTAAATTCAGCCTGAATAGCACTTGTGGCTCGAGGTGGCCACAGTATACAGTGCAGGTCCACGTGGCTTGGGCACAGGTAACAACACAAGAGGAGGGAAGAAATGGCCAGAATCCATGTGTATTTGAGGGTGGGACTGACAAACAGGTGTCTTGATGGACAGGTGATGAACTGTGAACTCTGGCTTTGTTAAGTAGTGGTTCTGTGGGCCAGGCCCAGTCCCCAAGTCTAGCCGAGTCTTGGTTTCCTAAGAGTAGGGTCATGGCTGGCCTGCTTCTCACAGTGCTGTGAAGCGCAGTAAAACCTGCGATGAAGACAAGCCTGTGGCTCAGATCCGTAGACATCAGCCCGGGGTGGTGCGCTCATGCGGCTGGGAAGAGAGACCCTCCCCTGCCTCAGTGCTCCTTCCACTTATTGGGAATGCTGCTGCCTGGGCAGCTCTACATCTGTGAGTTTGTCCCCAGAAGCCTCCCTGGGTCCCCACACCTGACAGCCCAGGCCAACAGGCCCGGATGCCAGTGGACAGTCGAGCATCCAGACAAAGATGAGGCCTCGCATTAGAAAAGAGGTGCTTCCAGAGGAAAGTGCCTTAGTAACACTGGGCAAGCATCTGACAGATGAGAGCAGATCAGCACTCAGTGGCTGTCATCTTCTGTGGGAGGAGTGGGCTGGCATGGAAGGGTCCTGCCCCCCTCAGGCCTCCCAGGACGCTGAGAGGGTGCGGATGGGTGCGGCCGTCTCCAGCCTCCGGTGCCGGCTGCCGAGGAGGAAATGCATGCTTACTCCGGTGACTCTCCTCCGACACTCTTCAGTGCGTGGCCCTCATTTTCTCAAGAACCAGCCAGCCTGGACCACCTGGATTGTCACAACAAAGCAGGATTTGGGGTCAGGGCTCTCGTGTCCCCCGAGTGGCACTGGGGTTGGGATGTCTGGGAACGTGAGGGTGGCCCCCAGCAAGGCCCAGGAAGGTGGCAGAGTGTGGCCACAGGGTCCCAGAAACTCTTCAGTCATCCCGTCCTTCCTGAATTATTTCACGGAACCTGGAAAGGTGCCTCCGTAGGGAGTGGGCGAGGAGCTGTGTGGCCCTGGGGTCTGTGTGGGTGGGGAGCCTGCCTGCACAGGGGTCCAGGCTTGTTCTTGGTTGCCCAGAGCAACCCTCAGAGTCCTCATGTTTCTCTGGTGGAAAAGTCAAGAGAAAAGTGAGCAGAGAGGAGATTTGGGGGCCAGGCTGAATCTCTGGGAAGGTTTCCCGTCCCTGCAGCCCCGAGAGGCTTCTCTTCAGGGCTGAGTTCAAGGTGGCGCACACACGAGGCTTGCCTCTGCCTGGCTCTGTCCTTCTTGCCACTCTCTTCCCCCAGTTCCCCCGGGGCCCATCCTCCAGCAGTGGAGACGGTCAGCCATCAAAGGGAGGTGTCTCCAACTGTGGGGAGGATGACAGGTGGCTGAAAGGGACACTCGCACACAGTGAGAAGCAGTAATGGGATGAGCACACAGTGGTGGCACCATCAAGTCCTGGCAGGCTTCCTGGAGGAGGTCGTATCTGGAAAGCAGACTCAGCAGGCGCATGCCTGGTTCTCCAAGGCAGTCCCGGGAAGAGGGACAACTTTGTGTCAGGCACTGCCTGTGGGCTTGGACGAGAAGCCTTCCCTGGAGCCTGGGAGGACTAAGAAACCTTTGATCTCACTCCCCCATGCAGAGGGTGGCCACCTGTCCCGCGTCACCAGAACTGAAAGGCAGCAGCGGGAAGAGAGTACCCACTTGCTCACAGCCGGTCCCCCAGCTGAGCTGCGCGGGAGCCCGACCCACTCCTCTGTGACACAAGGAAGAGCTTCTGAGCGGCTGGCAGCACCTCTGCTCTGCTCTGTGCCTGTCTTCTGTGTGGCTGCGGGCTGGATGTCACAGCACGGCCGGGGGAGGGCAGTCTGGACAAGTGACCGGCAGCCGGCTTCCTCTGCCTGGTCTCACTGTTAAAGCCGCCGCACCAGATGTGACTCTGGAGGAAAATCCTAACAAATACATTTCCAGTCTTCTGAGAGCCTGGTCTCCTAGTTGCTGGGTGTGAATAGCCTTCAGCTCCCACCGACTCTCCTCAAACACTGTCCGCCCACCCTCAGGCCATACCCCTGCTGCCATCCTTGGCTGCTCTACATGCAAGAGGGGCACCAGTGGCCCTGGCCTTGGGGACAGTGAGTCTGATATGTTCATTGAGGTGACTGGGCCGGTCAAGAAGACTGTCCTTGGGCAGGGGCCTGGGCAGTTCTGTCCTGCAAGAGAAGGGCGGGTCCCTGCTGTGTCCGTGGACACCAAGCCAGCCACTGGCCCGCTCAGCCCTAGCTCACACATCTGGACCGGGGCAGCCGTTCTTTTCTGTACTCTTCAGTGCGTGGCCCTCATTTTCTCAAGAACCAGCCAGCCTGGACCACCTGGATTGTCACAACAAAGCAGGATTTGGGGTCAGGGCTCTCGTGTCCCCCGAGTGGCACTGGGGTTGGGATGTCTGGGAACGTGAGGGTGGCCCCCAGCAAGGCCCAGGAAGGTGGCAGAGTGTGGCCACAGGGTCCCAGAAACTCTTCAGTCATCCCGTCCTTCCTGAATTATTTCACGGAACCTGGAAAGGTGCCTCCGTAGGGAGTGGGCGAGGAGCTGTGTGGCCCTGGGGTCTGTGTGGGTGGGGAGCCTGCCTGCACAGGGGTCCAGGCTTGTTCTTGGTTGCCCAGAGCAACCCTCAGAG
The DNA here is from genome assembly GCA_006408675.1 of Madoqua kirkii. Taxonomy (NCBI): domain Eukaryota; kingdom Metazoa; phylum Chordata; class Mammalia; order Artiodactyla; family Bovidae; genus Madoqua; species Madoqua kirkii. The sequence continues at coordinate 8,318 of SJYC01111679.1, forward strand.
TCCTCATGTTTCTCTGGTGGAAAAGTCAAGAGAAAAGTGAGCAGAGAGGAGATTTGGGGGCCAGGCTGAATCTCTGGGAAGGTTTCCCGTCCCTGCAGCCCCGAGAGGCTTCTCTTCAGGGCTGAGTTCAAGGTGGTGCACACACGAGGCTTGCCTCTGCCTGGTCTGTCCTTCTTGCCACTCTCTTCCCCCAGTTCCCCCGGGGCCCATCCTCCAGCAGTGGAGACGGTCAGCCATCAAAGGGAGGTGTCTCCAACTGTGGGGAGGATGACAGGTGGCTGAAAGGGACACTCGCACACAGTGAGAAGCAGTAATGGGATGAGCACACAGTGGTGGCACCATCAAGTCCTGGCAGGCTTCCTGGAGGAGGTCGTATCTGGAAAGCAGACTCAGCAGGCGCGTGCCTGGTTCTCCAAGGCAGTCCCGGGAAGAGGGACAACTTTGTGTCAGGCACTGCCTGTGGGCTTGGACGAGAAGCCTTCCCTGGAGCCTGGGAGGACTAAGAAACCTTTGATCTCACTCCCCCATGCAGAGGGTGGCCACCTGTCCCGCGTCACCAGAACTGAAAGGCAGCAGCGGGAAGAGAGTACCCACTTGCTCACAGCCGGTCCCCCAGCTGAGCTGCGCGGGAGCCCGACCCACTCCTCTGTGACACAAGGAAGAGCTTCTGAGCGGCTGGCAGCACCTCTGCTCTGCTCTGTGCCTGTCTTCTGTGTGGCTGCGGGCTGGATGTCACAGCACGGCCGGGGGAGGGCAGTCTGGACAAGTGACCGGCAGCCGGCTTCCTCTGCCTGGTCTCACTGTTAAAGCCGCCGCACCAGATGTGACTCTGGAGGAAAATCCTAACAAATACATTTCCAGTCTTCTGAGAGCCTGGTCTCCTAGTTGCTGGGTGTGAATAGCCTTCAGCTCCCACCGACTCTCCTCAAACACTGTCCGCCCACCCTCAGGCCGTACCCCTGCTGCCATCCTTGGCTGCTCCACATGCAAGAGGGGCACCAGTGGCCCTGGCCTTGGGGACAGTGAGTCTGATATGTTCATTGAGGTGACTGGGCCGGTCAAGAAGACTGTCCTTGGGCAGGGGCCTGGGCAGTTCTGTCCTGCAAGAGAAGGGCGGGTCCCTGCTGTGTCCGTGGACACCAAGCCAGCCACTGGCCCGCTCAGCCCTAGCTCACACATCTGGACCGGGCAGCCGTTCTTTTCTGTAAAGGGCCACGTGGTAAATATGTTGCTGTCACTTAATCTTGCTCTGCAGCTTCTTCTTTACATATGTATAATCCTTTAAAGATACAGGGTTGAAGACTAGTCTCAGGTCACATGTCAGACCTGGCTGTGGGCTGAAGTTTGCAACCCTTGGACTGGGCAGTGGGGTGAAAACAGCGCCCATCTCAGGGGGAACCTGGAGACGCTAAGCACCATGTACCACCCAGGGGGCATGGTGGACATGGCTCTCGGGGTCGCTGCCATTGGCTCCACATTTTACCAATAAGGAAACTGAGGCTTGGAAAGGCTAAGAATTTCCCCCAAAGTGCTATAGCTGCTGGGGAGGGAGGCGCCATGGGAGCCCCAGCCTGCTTCCCAACCTGACATCTGTGCTCCTGGCTGACGAAACCTGTGGCCTCGCCCAGCCTGCCCACCCGGAGGGCTCTGCCCTCCCTCCTCCTCTGGTACCCCCCTTCCCCCTCGTTTCTCTGCCAGGAGGAGACCACTTCTCAAACTGGCAGCCCCTGCAGTACCCCTCCAGAGTGATTTGCATCTCAGTGCCCCCAGAGGACAATGCCTAGGCCAGGCAAGGGCAGCCTCAGGGAGCTTCTAGTGGGGCTCAGCTGCCTGGGACCCAGTGGCCCACATGTGCATTGGCTGTTGGATCTATTCAGTGAGAGGTGAAGGGGGCATCATGTCTCATGCCCTCACAGTGAGGCCACATGGAAGGGACCCAGGATCTGGGGGTCCCTGGGTCAGTTGACCAGCCACGTACAAGCACGGAAGCCCCAGTGAGCCCTTCCTAGAGTCCCCGAGGTTTCTACAGTCAGGTCAGCCTGCTGGGTGAGGGGGGGCTGGGTCACCTGCCGCTGGCCAGGTGATGTCTCATCATCCATCTGGAGACCTCATCCCCAGCACAGGCACCCAGCAGGGCCCATCTGTTCTGAAGGTTCAGGTTCATCTTCTGTTGGACCTGAGGCTTGGGGCACAGATCAGGCTTTGCGGTCCAGGGAGGAAGTTGGGGGAATACAGCCAAATTTGTACTTCTAGGGTGGCCCCAACAGGTTTGTGTCCTTCTTGACTCTCCTGCCCGCTCAGACGTCCTGTGGCCACGTAGTGAGCCTGTGGGCATCTCTTTGGGCCAGCACTGGGGCATGGGCGGGGCTGGTGACAGGGCAGGGGTTGGGGCGGCTCAGGAGGGCTCAGCTCCAGGAGCCCAGGTGCGATGATGGCCCTGGCGGGGTCTGTGCCTGTGTGGCCTGTGGCATGTGGCATTTGCCCTGCACTGTACAGGCCTCACACGGTGGCATAGAAGGCCCTGTGGCGAGGGCAACGTGAGTGACACTTCGGAGACTAAAGGAGGCTTTTGATCAGCCACCAGGGGGTTGGTTGGAGCTCATGCCGGGAGTCAGAGCCAAGAGGGAGGCAGAGGCAGGCAGATGTGACCTGGCCCAGATGCCTAAAAAGATCTGCTGTGGGTTACCTACCTCCTTCTGTTCCCTGGAGCCTCCACCTCCGCTGCTCAGGGGCCCCAGTGTGCCCGGGCCTCACCCACACGGTGTCACCCGTCCTCACGGCAGCTCAACCAAGCAGGTCTTTGTGCCACCATAGCAAGTGACCATGAACCAGGGGTAAAACAACAGAAGTCTATCCTCTCGCAATCCTGGAGCCAGAAGTCCAAAGCCAGGGTGTCAGCATGGCTGAGTTTCCTCTGGAGGCTCAGAGGAGGGTCCTTCCTGCCTCCTCCCGCTTCTGGGGTCTCCAGGCATCCCTTGGCTTGTGGCCGCCTCTTTCCAGGCTCTGCCCCCTTCTCCTGTGGCCTGTCCTCTGTGTCTCTCCGTCTCCGAGGGCCCTCTTGTAATGAGGACACCAGTCCTCGGGTCACAGTCCACCCCACGACCTTGTCTTGACTGCTTCACATCTGTGAGACCCTGTCTCCAAGCAAGGTCACAGTCACAGGTGGGGGCCAGGGTCTCAATGTGTGTTGGGGGATATAATCCAACCTGTGACTAACAAGGATTTTGAAGAAGGTGCATTTTTTAAGAAGTGCATCAGAGCCCCTCAGAGTGGGAACCAGAGCAAAGCAGAGTTCTGTGGGCCTGCGCCGGCCCCCTGCTTCTCTTCATCTGCTCACGCCTCAGAAAACTGTCCAGAGGGAGGCTGGTAGATAAGAGGACAGAGAGGTTCCACTGCAAGCTTCTGAAAAATTTTCTCCCCGCCAGACAAGAGGCCAGGATGACCTTTGTTAGCGGGATTCAGGTGCCAGGTGCCAAAGAGCAGCAGTCAGGCTGTTTTGGGTGGTCCACCGTCTCTGCTGCCATCCCCCCTTGACTCGACTTGGTTATCGGAAGCCGGTGGATGAGGAGTGGGGCATGCTGTGGCTTCTTATTGAGGAGCCTGCAGCTTCTCACCGCCACCCTGCAGACGTGGTCCAGCCCGAGGTGTAGAATGGAGGGTCACCGTGGAGCAAAGGAGTTCCACCTTGGGTGCTGGCATCCGCCTCCTAACGTCCAGGAAGCTGGCGGGCGGCAGGCTACAGGCGTCCAACAGAAACCGGAGTGGGGCCAGCTCTTGACATTTAATGTGGAAAGTGGGGAGCACACTCAGAGGGCTCGCTGAGGGCACAGAGCCCTGCCCTGTCCTGCTGGAGGCAGCCTTGCCCAAAGCCTGCAAACTCCCTGGCATCCCAATTTCACCCCTGACATCCTCAAAGCTCTTGGCCACGAGAATCTGAGGGAGCTCATTAGTTTAAGAAAATAAATGGTGAGCGAGGAAAGTCATATCCAAATCCATAACCTCAGACCGCAGCAGGGAGGTTTCCTGACACGAACTCAGCACCTCCGGGCCCTGATGACCCCTGTGTCCTCGAGGAGAATGGGGCGGCCCATCCCCTGCCCCCACCGGAGAAGTTGTCCTGGGCAACTCCGTGCCCGGGAATCGGATGCCAAGCAGAGTTCCCCATTTGGGATGTTTCTCAAGAACCATTTTCAGGCTTCTAATCCCTGGTCAGACACCATTAACACTCCACCATCCACCTTGCGATCTTCTCCTTCACATCAATTTAATGGGCCGAGCACTAGCATGGCAGCCCTGAAGACAGACTAAAGGGCCTTGGAGTTACACTGGAGTTCCCCAAGAAGTCTGCACAGACAGAGAGCCCCCCGCCCCCCACGTAACACGGGCAGAGCCACTAGGTGGGCAGTGGTGTCGGGCCAGGCCGTGGAAGAACATCAGGGGGGCCCTGGTCCTCCCCAGCTGTGAAGACGAAGCTGAGTCTTCTGATCTGCGAGGAGGGGGAGAGTGATGTGTGTCAGGGCACACGGGCCAGGAAAATGATGGATTTAACACAGATCTGGAAAGGAAGCCTGAAAACCAAGGAAAGTCCACAGCAAAGCCAAGCCTGGGGAACGTTCCGAGGAGGAGGGTCACGGGGCGTTGGGAGGCACCAGGGTGGCCGATGGGTGCCAGTCCCCACAGCCCACGTGTGGGAGGCAGATGGGGGCACCGCCTGGCCCCGGTGCCAAGGTCTGTCAGGATCCTGCTGCTGGCGAGGGGGCTTGGGCACGTGTCCTGGGGAGATGTGTCACCCAGGGAAGCAAGACAGAGCATGTGTCTGGGTGCCGCCCTAGGAGAATGGGGCGGCCCATCCCCTGCCCCCACCGGAGAAGGTGTCCTGGGCAACTCCGTGCCCGGGAATCGGATGCCAAGCAGAGTTCCCCATTTGGGATGTTTCTCAAGAACCATTTTCAGGCTTCTAATCCCTGGTCAGACACCATTAACACTCCACCATCCACCTTGCGATCTTCTCCTTCACATCAATTTAATGGGCCGAGCACTAGCATGGCAGCCCTGAAGACAGACTAAAGGGCCTTGGAGTTACACTGGAGTTCCCCAAGAAGTCTGCACAGACAGAGAGCCCCCCGCCCCCCACGTAACACGGGCAGAGCCACTAGGTGGGCAGTGGTGTCGGGCCAGGCCGTGGAAGAACATCAGGGGGGCCCTGGTCCTCCCCAGCTGTGAAGACGAAGCTGAGTCTTCTGATCTGCGAGGAGGGGGAGAGTGATGTGTGTCAGGGCACACGGGCCAGGAAAATGATGGATTTAACACAGATCTGGAAAGGAAGCCTGAAAACCAAGGAAAGTCCACAGCAAAGCCAAGCCTGGGGAACGTTCCGAGGAGGAGGGTCACGGGGCGTTGGGAGGCACCAGGGTGGCCGATGGGTGCCAGTCCCCACAGCCCACGTGTGGGAGGCAGATGGGGGCACCGCCTGGCCCCGGTGCCAAGGTCTGTCAGGATCCTGCTGCTGGCGAGGGGGCTTGGGCACGTGTCCTGGGGAGAGTGTCACCCAGGGAAGCAAGACAGAGCATGTGTCTGGGTGCCGCCCGGAACTTTTCCTTTATTTACTTATTTTCACCCCTAAATACTTCAAGTGTGTTTCCTCAGTACAAAGACAGCCCCTTCCGTGACCACAGCTCAGCTTTTGAGATCGGAACGTTGACGTCTCATCTGCAGACGGTGTTCAGATCCTGCCTGTTGTCCCAATCAGGTCCTTTATGCTGGTCTGGAACCATCCCAGGGTCAGTGTCACATATCCTCTGGCTCTTTGTCCTCCTTCAGCCTGAGTCAGTCTTGTCCCCACACGGGGACTCTGCGGGGCTGATAGGCAGGACACCCTCGCTGGTCTGCCTGGTGCCTCTGGACCTGAGAGTCCCTGGGCATCTGCGGCGGCAACGGCAGCAAGTGAGGCAGGTGGCGCCCCACAGTGCGTCCTGACCCTTGACCAGAGGCACTGGCTGCCAAGGGGCCCCTGACTGTGATGGTAACTGACCACCCGGTGAAGGGGGCCCCCAGGCTCCTCCACTGGGAAGCAGAGGTTGTATGAGGTTCCTGCAGCTGCCATAACAAAGTACCCCAGACAGAGGGTCTCAAAACCACAGAAATCTACTTCCCTCCCAGTCCTGAAGGGCAGAGTGAGAAGTCCAGGGGACAGTCTCTCCTGCCGCCTCCAGCTCCCAGGGGTCCAGGTGTCCTGGGCTTGCGGCTGCATCTGCCCAGGCTCTGCCCCAAGTCCACACGGTCACCTCCTCTTCTGTGTAAAGGCGGCCTCTACTTCCTTGAAAGGACACAAGGGGCTGCAGTCAGCACCCGGGAGCTCTCTTTACCTCGTGATCAGTCGCTCAGTCACAGCTGCAAAGATCCCCGCTCTGTGTAGGATGTCACTCCAGCTGAGGGCATTAGGGCAGTCTGTAGCCTACCTGCCCATAGTCATGGGTAACCGCACAGTGAGGTGCTTTGGGAACATATGAACGTCCTGAATGTCACAGGAGTTCAGTTCCTAAACCGTGGCCTTGCAATTCTGTTGTCTCTTGCACCTGTCTTAGTGGACATTCAATCATGGGAGGAGATCTCTCCTTCCGTTTACTTGTGTTTTCATTTATCTATTCATTTCAGCATGGATTCATGGATTTTTATATATTTGTGGGTTATAATCCATTACTGATGTAGTTGGATGCACGAGTTGTCCCAGATCTGTCCCAGATCTGTCCTTTTGACGTGTCCCCATCATTCTTCAAGCATGCCTTTATTTTCTGGCATAAAAGACATTTCCTGGCTCATCTGGGGTGTCCTCTCTTGCAGTGCTTCAAGCTGACGTTTTCCCCCAAGAAGCCTCCCCTTAGTGGTGAGTGGAGTATCTGGAAAGCAGGATCTGGTGCTGAGTGTGGTTGTTGCCACTGGGGTGCCTCTACTTCCAGGACTTCTCAGTGGCTGAATGGAGGAAAGGGGAGAAGGAGGGTGGGAGGGGAGAGACGTAGACGAGACACACTTGTGCCCGAACCTCTCTGCAGTGTTTGCACACACGACATGTTTCTGCCTGAACACTGAGTTGAGTCTCCCCTTTTTCCATGCTCACTGCTCCTCCTCTGACAGCAAGGAACCTGGCTTCCATTATCCTCCACATATTGACTTATTTGCTCAGTCCTAAATAAACAGAACATAGTTTTGGAATTGCTAACCCATACCACTGTGAAAAACAAACCTATTAACCAGAGTTTAATATTGCTTACATTTCTTTTTGTCTTTAATCAGAATACTGCTCCAAAATTACATGGGTGAGCTTGCCCTCCCCAAATGCTGTTCATGTGAAACACGGTTCAGTTCTTTTGTTTCTGTCTGACAGTCACCACCTCATCTCTTTTCTAATTTTGAAAAATATTAACATGGGCCCCACAAAACTCTGCAAAGAAGTCTATTCTGAGAATTTACCCAGGATAACCCTGCATGGATTCGCCATCACCACCCAGAGTCGAGAGTCTACGTTAGGACGCACTCTTGGCACTATACAATCTGTGGATCTAGACAAATGTGTAATTACGTGTATCTACCTTTATATCTCACACAGAGGAGTTTCACTGCCCTAAAAATCCCCTGCACTCCACCTGTCCCTCCTCCTTCCTCACAAGCTCTGGCACCCATTGATCTTTTCATTGTCTCCATAGCTTTGCCTTGTGCGGAACATCACAGAGTTGAAAACGTACAGTCTGCGCTCTTTTCAAACTGGTTTCTTTCCCTTAGTAATATGCATTTAAGATTTCTACATGTCTTTTCAAGGCTTGACAAAGTATTTCTTTTTAACACTACATAGTATTCCACTGTCTGGATTTCCACAGCTTATTCAAACCTTCACCCACTGAAGGACATCTTGGTTGTTTCTGTCCCAGATCTGTCCTTTTGACGTGTCCCCATCATTCTTCAAGCATGCCTTTATTTTCTGGCATAAAAGACATTTCCTGGCTCATCTGGGGTGTCCTCTCTTGCAGTGCTTCAAGCTGACGTTTTCCCCCAAGAAGCCTCCCCTTAGTGGTGAGTGGAGTATCTGGAAAGCAGGATCTGGTGCTGAGTGTGGTTGTTGCCACTGGGGTGCCTCTACTTCCAGGACTTCTCAGTGGCTGAATGGAGGAAAGGGGAGAAGGAGGGTGGGAGGGGAGAGACGTAGACGAGACACACTTGTGCCCGAACCTCTCTGCAGTGTTTGCACACACGACATGTTTCTGCCTGAACACTGAGTTGAGTCTCCCCTTTTTCCATGCTCACTGCTCCTCCTCTGACAGCAAGGAACCTGGCTTCCATTATCCTCCACATATTGACTTATTTGCTCAGTCCTAAATAAACAGAACATAGTTTTGGAATTGCTAACCATACCACTGTGAAAAACAAACCTATTAACCAGAGTTTAATATTGCTTACATTTCTTTTTGTCTTTAATCAGAATACTGCTCCAAAATTACATGGGTGAGCTTGCCCTCCCCAAATGCTGTTCATGTGAAACACGGTTCAGTTCTTTTGTTTCTGTCTGACAGTCACCACCTCATCTCTTTTCTAATTTTGAAAAATATTAACATGGGCCCCACAAAACTCTGCAAAGAAGTCTATTCTGAGAATTTACCCAGGATAACCCTGCATGGATTCGCCATCACCACCCAGAGTCGAGAGTCTACGTTAGGACGCACTCTTGGCACTATACAATCTGTGGATCTAGACAAATGTGTAATTACGTGTATCTACCTTTATATCTCACACAGAGGAGTTTCACTGCCCTAAAAATCCCCTGCACTCCACCTGTCCCTCCTCCTTCCTCACAAGCTCTGGCACCCATTGATCTTTTCATTGTCTCCATAGCTTTGCCTTGTGCGGAACATCACAGAGTTGAAAACGTACAGTCTGCGCTCTTTTCAAACTGGTTTCTTTCCCTTAGTAATATGCATTTAAGATTTCTACATGTCTTTTCAAGGCTTGACAAAGTATTTCTTTTTAACACTACATAGTATTCCACTGTCTGGATTTCCACAGCTTATTCAAACCTTCACCCACTGAAGGACATCTTGGTTGTACTCCGCCGTTAGCAATTATGCATAAAACTGCTGTGAGCCATGTGTAGGTTTGTATGTGGACCTAAGTTTGCAACTCCTTTGAGTAAATACCAAGGGACTCAATTGGTAGTTCGTATGAGAAGAGGGTGGTTAGCTCTGTAAGAAACTACCAAGCCAGCTTCCAAAGCGGCTGCACCCTCGCACACTCTGATCAGCAAGGAGTAAGCGTTCTTGGTTCTTCGTACCCGCCAGCACGTGGTTCTGTCAGTTTCTGGATCTGGGTCACTCTAGTAGGGGCGTCGTGGTTGTTTTCATTTGCGTTTCCCTGATGGCATATGAGGTGGAGCCCCTTTGTAGATGCTTATTTGCCACCTGTCTTCTTTGGTGGGGGGTCTTTTCAGGCCTTTGGTCCATTTTGTTTTCCTCTGGCAATACCACAAGGCTTGTGGAATCTTGTTTCCCTGATCAGATACTGGACCCAGGCCCTTGGCAGTGAGAGTACAGGGCCCTAACCACTGAACGGCCAGGGAATTCCTTTGGCCCATTCTTTAACTGCATTGTTTTTGATTTCTACTTTTGTATTGAAGTATAGTTGACTTACAATTGTTTCAGGTGTACAACAAACTGATTCAGTTATATGTGTATATGTATTCTTTTTCATTATAGGTTATTACAAGTTTTCGAGTATAGTTCCCTGTGTGATACAGTTTACTGGTCCTTGTTGGTTACCTATTTTATATATAGTAGAGTGTGTATGTTCATTCCAAATTCCTCGTTTATCTTCCCCCGCCCCCAGTCTCGCTATCCTTTTTGGTAACCACAAGTTTGTTTTCAAAGTCTGTGAGTCTCTTTCTGTCTTGCTAATAAACTCATTTGTATCATTGTTCCTAGCTCCCACATGTGAGTGCTATCATATGGTATTTGTCTTTCTCTGACTTGCTTCACTTAGTATGACAGTCTCTGGGTCCATGCATGTTGCTGCTAATGGCATTGTTTCATCCCTTTTTTAATGGCTGTTTTCTTATTGTTGAGTTTTAAGAGTTCTTTGTCTACTGTGGATAGCAGGCCTTTATCAGACGCATCTTTTGCGAATATGTTCTCCCAGTTTGAGCTTCTCTTGACAGGGTCTTTCACAAGGGGAAGTTCTTAATTTTAATGAAGTCCTGCTTACTATTATTTCTTTCTTAGATGGTGCCTTTGGTATTATATCAAGGTTATCTAGGTTTTCTCCTACATCATCTTCTGGAAGGTGTTGTTTTTGTACCTTACATTTAGGTCTGTGGTCCATTTAGAGTTAGTTTTTTTGAAGGGTGTAAGGTGTGTGTCCGGGCTCATTCTTGCATGTGTGTTGTCCAGTTGTTCCAGCACCATGTGTTGAAGATACTGCCTTTGTTTCATTATGTTGCCTTTGTTCCTTGACCAAAGACCAGTTACTTAAATATATGGGGTCTAATGTGGGGCTTTTTCTGTTGTTCATTGATCTATTTGTCTGCTCCATTTTACCCCCCAGGGCCATACTGTCTTGATACCTGTGGCTTTATGGCCAGCCATGAATTTGGGTAGAGTCAACTTTTTCTTCCCCTTCTATATGGGATTGGCTACTCTGAGTCTTCTGCCTCTCCATCTCAACTTTACAATCAGGTTTTCCATGTCTGAAAAATAACTTTCTTGGATTAGTTGGAATGGCATTGAATCTATAGATCAACCTGGGAAAAACGGACATCTTGTTAATTGAGTGTTCCTATCCATGACTGTGGAGTGCTTTTTCTGTTGTTCATTGATCTATTTGTCTGCTCCATTTTACCCCCCAGGACCACACTGTCTTGATACCTGTGGCTTTATGGCCAGCCATGAATTTGGGTAGAGTCAACTTTTTCTTCCCCTTCTATATGGGATTGGCTACTCTGAGTCTTCTGCCTCTCCATCTCAACTTTACAATCAGGTTTTCCATGTCTGAAAAATAACTTTCTTGGATTAGTTGGAATGGCATTGAATCTATAGATCAACCTGGGAAAAACGGACATCTTGTTAATTGAGTGTTCCTATCCATGACTGTGGAGTATCCTTCCATTTACTTAATTCTTTGATTTTGTTCATCAGAGTTTTGTGGGTTTTCTCACACAGATCTTATACATATTTGGTAGATTTTTTACCTAATTGTTTCATTTTAGGGATGCTAATGTAAATGGTGCTGTGTTTTTAATTTCAAATTCCACTTGTGTGTTGTGGTGTATAGGAAAATGATTGGCTCTGGCATATGAATTTTATATTCTGCAAGCTTATTAATACTAACTAATTAGTTTGTTTGGCTGCTCTGTGTCTTGTTGAGGCATACAGGATCTCTTATTTATTGCGTTCTGGATCTTTTTATCCACAGCATGCAAACTCCTAGTTGTGGCACGTGGAATCTACTTCCCTGACCAGAGATCAGACCAGGCCCCAGTATCCACGAAGTCTAAGCGTGGCATCTTAGCCAGCTTCTGATGTGTTGATTTTCTCTATTGATCTCCTGTTTTCCCTTTCACTGATTGTTGTAATCCTTTCCTTCTGCTTACTTTGGGTTTAATTTGGTCTTCTTTTTCTAGTTTTCTCAGGTAGAAACCTAGAATGTTGATTTTTAGGCCTTCTTTCTTTACTAATATAAGCATTCAATGCTATAAACTTCCCTCCCAACACTGCTTTCACTGCATTCTACAAATTTTGCTAGGTTGTGTTTTCATTTTATTTAGTTCAAAATATTTTAAAATTTCTCTTGAGATTTCTTTTCTGACCCATGTGTTATTTAAAATGTGTTGTTTAATCTCCGTGTATTTTGGGATTTTCAAGTTATCTTTCTGCTGTTGATTGTATAATTCCAATGTGGTCTGTATTTAAAATTTTTTCAATATTTAAATGTGACTATTTTGCTGTATAATTTTCAGATTCTGTAGTCTTCCTTTGATGTGTGTTAATTTTGTGTGTGTGTCTGTTTTACCAGGCTGTCCACTTAGCATATAAACATGTGCATAGTTCACATGTCAGATAGCACTTGGGCAGAATTTATATGTAGAATTTTGGTTTCTTTCTATTTATTTTTTCCTGGCATCTTTCCTTTCTTTCTCTGATCTCTACAAATACTGTCCTTCGCTTTTTTTAAAAAAAACTCAGTAAGATTGAATGTCTTCTATTAAAATGTTAGCTGTGTATTTGGTCTTGCCCCAAAGCAAAACACCATAAATATCTAAACATACCCAGTGTCATTCCCTTTTTCTGCTGGTGGACTCTCTGCCATTTTCTGCCTGCTTTTAGATGCTCCCCAGTTCCTTCAGGTATTGTTTTTTCATATTTTGTCTAGGGCTTATGTTATTTGTGGGAAGCTAATATTAGAGAGGTGAATTCTCCATTACTGTAAGAGGAATTTCAGTTGCTTTGCTTTGTTTAAACAAAATTGGTTGGTGCTAGTCTGATTTATTTGTTTAACCCTTTCAAGTTATCTGATAACTTGAAAGGATCTCCAAAAGGACCTGAGGAGTTTATCTTTAATGTTTAAGAATGTCACTGAGCTCTGTCTTCAAGATTCATTATTTTATGTGAAATTTCTCAGGTACTAGATGCATCCAGATGGGCAGATTCAAGTCTTCTGTTACTGAAAGGTTTTTACTGCATCTTAGTTTTTCTTTTCAGTGATTCCAATTACACATAGCTCTTTTTGCCTGTTTTCTATTTCAATCTCTTTTTCTTTGTGACTTTCTACTTTTTTTTTCAACTTTATCTCATTTTCATTCCCTTGGTTGATTTTCTGCTCTCCTTCGATGAAAATTCAATAAATTTTCATCCAAATCATTTCCCTTTGGGGTAGCTTTTAATTTACTCTTCACTTTTAATGTGGTTCTGTCTTTTTCTTCTATTTCTTTCTTGAGTTCAAACAGTGTTTACTTCATTTCTTGGGGTTTTTGTGTGTGTATATATATTTGTCCATTTCTGTTCTTAGTTTTTGAATCTACATCTCAAGGTTATCATTTATTCACATGCTTGTTTGAGGATGTTTAATTTAGCGTGGAGGGTTACATTACTGTTCTGCTTCATTTTGGCTGAGGTGGAGGGGGATACTTTTAAGTTGCCTGAAATGTTTTGAAGCTCATATTCTGTTTGCATTTTATAATAGGTTTTTTCCCTTTTGCTAGCATTGCCCCAAAATCTCATCCCCTTTGTCTCACAGAATTGGGATACTTTTAAGTTGCCTGAAATGTTTTGAAGCTCATATTCTGTTTGCATTTTATAATAGGTTTTTTCCCTTTTGCTAGCATTGCCCCAAAATCTCAGCCCCTTTGTCTCACAGAATGTGCAGACACAGATACACACACACACACACACACACACACACACACACACACACACACACACATGAAGTAAGAGATCTGTATTTCCGATGGCTTGGAAAGTAGCTGAGCCAGGATGAGAATGGAAAATCTAGAGGTCCAGGCTTCTAGAGTATTTCTTTTTTCTGTTGTTTTGACCCCTTTGAAGGGGTCAAATTCTTCGTTTTATAGATGAAGACTTCTTACATATCTGCATTTTATGGGCGGATTGGAAAGTTGGAGTGGTTTACACAACTCTGAGTCCAAGAATACTGTCTCTTGTCCAGCTCGCAGGAGCCCGTGTGGTGAGCATGGGGAAGGGGCTGTTCCCTCCCACTCACCATGTTCTGTGAGATCCCAGATGTCTTTCCTGGTTTTCCCTGTCACTGCAACCCCACCAAAGAGCCTCCTCAAACCCTACATGCACTTCTAAGAGCCTTTCCCGTCATAAGGTTCTGGTTTATTAGGACTCTTTCTATTTTCACATTATGATGGACTTTCTCTCTTTGAGAGTGCTTTTAGCTCAGTCTGAACTTGTATTTTCCATGTAACTTTTCCAGACCCTTTCTGCTTCCACCCAGAACTCTCTGCAGTAGGAGCTCACAAAATAACTCTTGGAAAATTTTTCTATCTGCAGGTAATCTAATTGTTTTGTATTCTTTGTCATGTTGATGTGCTGAAGACATGGGTTCTGCCCTTGAGTGGCATGGTTTTTAGAGGATATTTGGGAAGATTCAGGTGGCTACTATTATCTTGATTGCCAGGAAGTCCCAATTCCTGCCCCACGTCTTTTTAATAGGATACCGTTCACACCTTGAAATGAGTAACCTTGAAGAAGTCCTGAGGTTGGTTTTGAATGAAAAGAGCCAAAAATCTGAGCACAGGAATGAAACACAAGGGGTGTGTGTCCACTCAGAGCTAGCCTACTGCATAAAGAGGCTGTGTTCCTCAGAAAGGACTACTGATCGCCTCTTGACGAAAGCATGCCGGACTGTCTCCATGGGCACTTGGTCCCAGCGGGGACTTGAGGCCAAAAGGACACACTCCCTGAAGCCTGGGCTTTCATTTCGCTTGGCCTTTCTAGACATTTTGATATGCAGTTCTCTGTGAGAGGAACCAATACCACTCTTGGGATCCTGAAAGAGATGTGTTAATGTCCCTAACTATGACTGTAGATTTTTGTACCTCTCCTTTTAGTTCAGTTGACGTTTTAAATGAGTAAACACAAATTTAGGAGTCAATATTTTTCTGGGGTGTTAACCATTTTATCATGAGGAAATGTCCCTCTGTGTCTCTGCTTCCTTCTTTAAGGATTAATTTCATGTAATATTAGTACAGCTGTACCAGCTCTATGTTGATTACTGTTTGAATGGTTTTTTTGTTCCATATTTTGATTTTTTGAACTTCCTGCCTTATGATTAAGGTGTGTCTATTGTAAATAGTCTATAGATGGACTTGGCTCTTTATATTTTCACCTAGTGTCTAATAATCTTAAATTGGAATAATCTGCTTGCATTTAATGCATTACTAAAATATGTGGATTTTTACCCACTGTAGTTTTTTCTGTTGGTTCCATCTCTTATTCTTTTAGAATCTTTATTCATTTATTATTTATTCTTGGCTGTGCTGGGTCTCGTTGCTGCACAGGCTTTTCCCTAGCTGCAGGGAGCAGGGGCTGCTCTTTGGTTGTAGTGTGTGGGAGTCTCATGTTTGGTGGTGGTGTCTCTTGCAGGGAGCGGGGGCTCCTCTTCGGTTGTGGTGTGCGGGAGTCTCATGTTTGGTGGTGGTGTCTCTTGTTGCCGAGCGTTGGCTCTAGGGCACATGGGCTCTGTAGTTGCAGCTCCAGGGCTCTGGAACAAAGGCTCAGTAGTTGTAGCTCCGAGGTGTGTGAGATCTTCCCAGATCAGGGATTGAATCTGTGTCTCCTTCTTTGGCAGGTGGATTCTTTACCCTTGAGCCACCAGGCAAGGCCTTTGACTCATTCTTTTTTTCTCCCTTCTCTCATGGTTTCCCTTTTTTGGGCATCAACTTTAAAAATTAATGTTTTGCTACTTCCCTCTACAAACTTTTGCTAGCCTTTCAGTGGTTATCCTACAGATTAAAACAGGCACATTTATTATTGCAGTCTCATGCAAATTATTACCTTTCCCATTCTTTAATAATGCTAGAAACTTAGAATAGTCTAAGTCATTAAACCCTTCTGCTTTTTATGTTTTTGTGGTCATGCATTTTATTTCTGCATCTAAATTAAACCCTACAATTCACTCCAGTCATTGCTTTGTGCAGCTAATATCCAGGAGATATTCATTTATATGTATCAGTAAATTTACTCTTTCTGTTGCTTTCTGTTTTTTCCAGCAATTCCATGTTTTCCTCTGTGGTCGTTTTCCTTTAGTGTGAAGAACTCTGCCTGAATATGCCTTCATTTTACTTCATGTGTAGAGGATGAAGTAAATCCTCTTTGGTTGTGGTGTGCGGGAGTCTCATGTTTGGTGGTGGTGTCTCTTGCAGGGAGTGGGGGCTCCTCTTCGGAGCCCAGAGGTCTAGGTTGCTAGATGCTGCCTTTGAGAGACGTGCCTTCATTGCCGAGGACTTCCATCGTTTCTCCTGGGAAGTCGGCTGTCAGCCTCTCTGCTGCTTCTCCAATGGTGCTGTGTCTTCTCTGGCTTCTGCCAAGAGTTCACCTTTGGTTTTAAGATGATGTGGCTTTCTTTGTACTTATCACAGTTCTGATTTTGTGGAGTTTCAAGAGTTAGTTCCTTTCATTTTCTTTTCAAATACTGAAAATAAATATTTCCTTTGTCTTTGTTTTCATTATCTCTTTTCTTAAGATTCCGATTACTGTGTCTTAACCTTTCAGCTATATCCCACTTGTCTCCAACAGTTACTTCTTTATTACTTTGTGCTTCAAGTTGGTTATGTGTTCACCTGACTTCCAGTTTACCGGTTCTGTCTTCTGCTTTGTCTAATTTCTGTTCTTCCTTTTCAGGCTTAGTATTTTCCCTTCAGTTCTAGAATGCCCTCTGCAGAATTTCTCCATCTCTCTTCTATTTCTTGAGCTTATTCAGCCTGGCTCTTTTCAAGGGCTTTGCTTGATAAACCTGATACCTGGGTCACTTCTGGGGTCTGTTTCTGAGATCTGTGTTTTCTCTTGGTTTTGGTTGTATGGTCCTCTCTTTTATCATAACAATTAATTTTAACTGAGTGACAGACATTGAACAAGGCATATTGTACAGGCCCCTGTTAATGTGATTTTCTCTAAGAGGGTTTCCCCTAACCTCTGTCAAAAGTTCAGTCTCCCTCTAGCTGCCCCCTGGTCCTTTAGGATTTCAGTTGAGAGCCTAATGTGTTCTTTTCCCCTCCATCAGGTGAGTCCTAAAGTGTAAACTTTGCCATGACTCTGCTTCTCCAGAGCCTTCCATGGATCCTATCTCCACATAACCCCAGAATTCACCATGTGACCCCAAGGGGAAACTGGCCAGGCCCTCAGACCCCCAAGTCTCCACTAAGAGATCTGCTGACCCTCTGCCCACTCCAGTGGCCCCCCGGGTACAAAGCCATCAGATTCTCAGCCTCCTTTGAGTTCCTGAAATCAGCAGAGAGAGAGAATGAAGTTGCTCAGTCATGTCCAACCTTTTATGACCCCATGGACTGTAGCCCACCAGGCTACTCTGTCCATGGGGCTTTCCAGGCCAGAATACTAGAGTGGGTTACCATTTCCTTCTCCAGGGGATCTTCGCCACCCAGGGATCAAACCGGGGTCTCCCACACTGCAGGCAGACTCTTTACCGCCCTAGCCATCACAGCAACTCCAAAATCAGCAGATCCCCTGAGAAAAAGGAGCTGCTGGAGGAAGCTCACCTTCCTGGTCCTGCCCTCACCAAAGTCCTCTTACTGCTCCCCACAGCTCCTGCTCCTCCCAGCAGATGGCTTGGTGTCATAGAGTTTTCTAGTTGTTCTCAGCAAGAGTTCTTGCTGCTGTTCCCACCTGGAACTTCTTGGGATTCTGATGCAGGTGGTTCTGTGGCTTCCTCGGATGCATGCATCCTTCAGCACGACCAGGGAGGTACCTGCCACATGGGCCAAGTGTCACACCTTCCTCACCTGTGCTGCACAACCCGGAGCATTGCTCATAAATAGAGAGCCTCTGGGCTCTTGGCCTTGCTGACATGCTTTGGGGTTCCATAATGGGGAATGAGTGCCACAAGCCCCTGACTTCTCACTCTAAGAGGAACATGGTCGCTTCCTGTCCCACTGAAGTGCACTGGAGGCAAACCAAAACCAGGTGCAAAAGTTTAACAGTGTGTTTCACGACAGGCTCCAGGGAAATCAGGAGTCCTCAGCACTCACAGAGCCCCGAGACCTAGTTGGTTTGTGTGTTCATCTCACTTGATTTCAGTAACAGCTGTTTCAGTTTCATTTTACTGACAAGAAAGATGAGGCGGGAGGCTGCAGGGCTGCTTTATGGATCATGGCTGGAATTGGATCTGGGTGCCTGAGTTCTGCACCCTGTGGCACACAGCTTCCTGTGTGGATGCGCCAAGGGCTCCCTGGGACCTGTTGCCCTCAGGGTCTTTCCTGCCTGCCACCCCTCCCAGGTCAGCTTTTGTCTCAGCCCTTTCTCTGAAGCTTAGCTTGGATCCAGCTCCCTAGTGCTCCCTGGAGCCAGAAATGCTGGCTTCCAGGTGCTCTGCGCCCCCCCCCCCAATTCAGCCACCAAGCAGCCCTGCTCCCAGCCTGACTGGCTCTAGGTGCTGCGCAGCCAGGTGAGGGCATTGGTCCGGGAGTGCAGACTTGCTGAGTGCCGGCTGGGTGCTGGGGTTGCAGCTCTGAGACACTCAGACACAGTGCACAGGCCTGGAGCCCCCTCATATCTTCTGGATAAGGCAGGACTCACAGGAGAGAACTGGGGGCTTGAGGGAGGGCAGGTCGACCTTGGGAATTTGTCTCTTGCTGGTCTTGGTTTCCTCATCCCTGAGTCTATAAAAGCAGCGTCCCATGCTTGTGGGGGCCCCACTGAGTTGACGTGAGAGGAAATGCTTGGTTGCTGTAAAACACTGTCTCTGGCTGTTATCTGCTTTGGCTGCTGGGCCTCCCCTGCAGCCCAGAAAAGGCCCCCGGCTGCATGAATAACTTCCTCTGGCAGGCTTGTAGGACCAGAGTCCAGGGCTTCAAGAAAGAGCCAGACGTGGCGGTCCTAGAGAGAATGGCTGCCTTTGGCACACTCCCTCTAGACCATGGTCCGGGGTAAGGACCACACCTGGCCCCTACCCAGATGACAGCCACTGTCCAGCCTGCCGCATGCCAATGTGTGCTCTCTAGGTCACCCAGAGCCCCGGTCATCATTTCCTGTGGTGACCATAACCTGGGGAGGAGGCTTAAACAGTAGAAGCCTCTCCTCTACTGGCTTTGGG
The DNA here is from genome assembly GCA_006408675.1 of Madoqua kirkii. Classification (NCBI taxonomy): domain Eukaryota; kingdom Metazoa; phylum Chordata; class Mammalia; order Artiodactyla; family Bovidae; genus Madoqua; species Madoqua kirkii. The sequence goes on from SJYC01111679.1 coordinate 27,140, forward strand.
AGCGAGTCTGAGATCCAGGGGGGCAGGGCCAGCTCTGTCAGGGACCCAAGGGCGGGTCCATCCTGCCTTCCCAGCTCCTGACAGCTGCAGAGGATGCCCAGCACATAGAGGCATCTCTCTGTCTCCTCCCAGGGCGCTGGCCTCTCTGTGTCCCTCCCATCTCTGTTCTTCTAAGGACATTGAGTCAGGGCCTCCTCACCTGAGTTGGGCTCATATCAATAGCCTTGAGTTAACCACACCTGCAAAGACTCTTTTTTCAAATAAGGTCACATTTACAGCTTCTGGGATGTGAGCGTTTCTTTGAAGGGAGGGAGGGTCACCATGCAACCTACCACATCATGCTTTCAGACTTCTTTGACCAAGTTCACAGGCAGGCCTACATTTTCTTCAACTTGATCCTAAACATGCACTACACACACTGAGCTGATACACAGCTTCACACAAGACTGTGTCATGTGACATAATGGTTTCTCTCCTGCTTCTGCTCCTTTTCCTTCTATCTGGTTGCAGACTCGCTGAGTGATTCCTGACAAGCAGAGAGCCTGTGGCCTGAGCCCAAGTCTCTCCCTATGGCAGCGGCATCTTGGCTCCAAATGGACCGTCTTGTCAGCTGGCATGTGTGCATGCTCAGTCGCCAGTTGTGTCCAGCTCTTTGTACCCCATGGACTGTAGCTCACCAGGTTCTTCTGTCCATGAGATTTCCCAGGCAAAAATACTCAGTGGGTTGCCATTTCCTCTTCCAGGGGATCTTCCCAGCCCAGGGGTGGAACCGTGTCTCCTGAGTTTCCTGCATTAGGAGGCAGGTTCTTTACCACTGAGCCCCTGGGAAGCTCATGTCTGCTGGAGAAGGGGGTAAATCAGTTACATGAACCTCACTGAGGTGCCAGGCAGTGGTGTTTATAACAGAGATGGACCAGAGGCTGAGTGAACTGTAAGTTCTGCCCCGAAGACCATGGTGAGAAGTGGGCTAGTAACATGGAGAAGAGTCTGCACAATGCTGAGTGAACTTAGGGGAGGACATCTGCTTGGGCCCAAACCACAGCCTCAGCACCCTGTTGCCGATGGCTGAGAGGACAATTCAGGGGGAAACAGAGGGGATGCCAAGCCTCACCCACTCACCCTGTCCAGCCCTCCAGCCTCGAGTTCCCTGTGAACTGCTCCGCCTCTGCCATTTACTCCCTGCCCCTCTCGCTGTCCCCCTCTGCAACATGGATGGTCTGAGGGTGCAAGCTGTGGTCTATCCTCGTGTGCCACGTCCTCGAGTGTCAGGAGCCCTGCTCAAGCCCTGACAGGGGCACGGGGAGTGTTTGTGGACAAGTGAGTAGTGGAGGCATGAGGGTTTGGGCGTCTTTATTGTTTTCCCTACTTGCCTGATCATTTATGATGTGGATAATTTTCTTTCAAATGGAAAGAGTGAGGCATATTTTTCCATGTTTGAAACTAAACATAATAAGATGAAGCATCCGCTGCAGCCCCTCAGACTTCATCCTAGCAAAGTGGAGGCCAAGGGAGGAGGGCGGCTGGAGGACTGTGCTCCCTGGACACATGTGGACACCTTGACACCAGGAGTTGTCCTTCCTGACCCCAAAGGGGTGGCGTCCAGCCTGGTGCCAACCAGCCCTGTGGATGAGGCCAGGACACAGGACCCGGTGACCCCGTTGCCCCTTCTGCTTCGATGCACTGCAGCTCAGATGCTGCGGGAATCGGGCCTCAGAGTCAGGCTGCCACTACGGAGGTGACTTTCTTTCTGGTTGATGCCACAAACACCCGAGCCCTGGCCCGGGACCTGGTCACGTGGACAAGGCCCTGCTTGAGTTCAAGGCCTAGGAGAAAATGCAGCTCTGTTTAAGGGGTGAGGGGCATGGCTCAGGGAGGGTGAGGGATGGGTGCCACCACATGGGAGCAGGCTGCCATGGCAAGTCTATCATGATGTGGCCAGAGAGAGCATGCTGCCCACCACCGACGAGTGCCCCTTCAGTCAGACACAGGGGGTGCGTGTCCCCTTGTGACATGCATATTTATTCACTCTCTCATTCACTCATTCAGATGGCAATGATTTATAAGCTGACTTTGGGGTCCAGGTGCCATGATGCTTAGAGACATGGAGGGTGGAGTGGGAAGTCTTTACAGATCAGAGCATGGGCCAGGCTTCCCGTGGGCTGCAGAGCAAAAGAGCACGTGAGACAGAAAAAGAACGCCTGGGCCACGGGCCTGCTTGTGGGGCAGGAAAAGGTGGGGGAGGGTGGAGGAAAGTGGAAAGAGGACACAGGAAGTGGAGGGACTGCCACTGCCCCTGCTCAGCCCGCCAGTAGCATCCAGGAAGCACTCGCTCAGCCGTTCACCCAGGGGGCATGGAGTGATGGCCTGTGATCCGGCCGAGCCTCGCCAGAAGCCAGAGGATGTGCTGAGACCTCTGAGATCCCCACGCTATCTGCACAGGGAGGACGGGGCACACCCTGTCCTTAACGTAAAACACGGGCGCCTGCGCAGAGCGAGCAAGGGACTGGGGCAGGTGTGGAGTGAGGAGCCCACCAGGGCACCGGGACACCCTGATGCTCCAAAGACATCTGGTTACTTGGTCTGCAACTGCACCGTGGAATGGAGAAAGGGCGCTTCAGAAAAACATGCAGCTTTCTCAGGAGAGTCCTAGTGATGAGATGGCCAGGGTGGGGGTGTGCTAGAGAAGAGTATGTGTGTGTGTGTGTATGTATGTGGGTGTGTGTGTGAGTGAAAAGGTGTGGATGTGACTGTGTGTGACTGTTAATATGTGCATGGGTGTGCATGTGTGTGTATGAGTGTGTGCTTGTGTCTGTGTGTGCATGTATGTGTGTCTGTGTATACATGTCTGTACATGTGTCTGCACCTGTGTGCTTATGTGTCTATGTGTGCATGTGTCTCTTAACCTGTGTGCTTGTGTGTCTGTGTGTGCACATGACTTTTATCTTTGGGCTTGTGTCTATGCGTGCACATATCTGCGCCTGTGTGCTTGTGTGTCTGTGTGTGCACGTGTCTCTTAACCTGTGTGCTGTGTGTCTGTGTGTGCACATGTCTTTTATCTTTGGGCTTGTGTCTATGCGTGCACATATCTGCACCTGTGTGTTTGTGTGTCTGTGTGTGCACGTGTCTCTTAACCTGTGTGCTGTGTGTCTGTGTGTGCACATGTCTTTTATCTTTGGGCTTGTGTCTATGCGTGCACATATCTGCGCCTGTGTGCTTGTGTGTCTGTGTGTGCACGTGTCTCTTAACCTGTGTGCTGTGTGTCTGTGTGTGCACATGTCTTTTATCTTTGGGCTTGTGTCTATGCGTGCACATATCTGCACCTGTGTGTTTGTGTGTCTGTGTGTGCACGTGTCTCTTAACCTGTGTGCTGTGTGTCTGTGTGTGCACATGTCTTTTATCTTTGGGCTTGTGTCTATGCGTGCACATATCTGCGCCTGTGTGCTTGTGTGTCTGTGTGTGCACGTGTCTCTTAACCTGTGTGCTGTGTGTCTGTGTGTGCACATGTCTTTTATCTTTGGGCTTGTGTCTATGCGTGCACATATCTGCACCTGTGTGTTTGTGTGTCTGTGTGTGCACGTGTCTCTTAACCTGTGTGCTGTGTGTCTGTGTGTGCACATGTCTTTTATCTTTGGGCTTGTGTCTATGCGTGCACATATCTGCGCCTGTGTGCTTGTGTGTCTGTGTGTGCACGTGTCTCTTAACCTGTGTGCTGTGTGTCTGTGTGTGCACATGTCTTTTATCTTTGGGCTTGTGTCTATGCGTGCACATATCTGCACCTGTGTGTTTGTGTGTCTGTGTGTGCACGTGTCTCTTAACCTGTGTGCTGTGTGTCTGTGTGTGCACATGTCTTTTATCTTTGGGCTTGTGTCTATGCGTGCACATATCTGCGCCTGTGTGCTTGTGTGTCTGTGTGTGCACGTGTCTCTTAACCTGTGTGCTGTGTGTCTGTGTGTGCACATGTCTTTTATCTTTGGGCTTGTGTCTATGCGTGCACATATCTGCACCTGTGTGTTTGTGTGTCTGTGTGTGCACGTGTCTCTTAACCTGTGTGTCTGTGTGCACATGTCTTTTATCTTTGGGCTTGTGTCTATGCGTGCACATATCTGCACCTGTGTGCTTGTGTGTCTGTGTGTGCACGTGTCTCTTAACCTGTGTGCTGTGTGTCTGTGTGTGCACATGTCTTTTATCTTTGGGCTTGTGTCTATGCGTGCACATATCTGCGCCTGTGTGCTTGTGTGTCTGTGTGTGCACGTGTCTCTTAACCTGTGTGCTGTGTGTCTGTGTGTGCACATGTCTTTTATCTTTGGGCTTGTGTCTATGCGTGCACATATCTGCACCTGTGTGTTTGTGTGTCTGTGTGTGCACGTGTCTCTTAACCTGTGTGTCTGTGTGCACATGTCTTTTATCTTTGGGCTTGTGTCTATGCGTGCACATATCTGCACCTGTGTGCTTATGTGTCTGTGTGTGCACGTGTCTCTTAACTTGTGTGCTTGTGTGTCTGTGTGTGCACATGTCTCTTAACCTGTGTGCTTGTGTGTCTGTGTGTGCACATGTCTTTTATCTGTGTGCTTGTGTCTGTGTGTGCACATATCTGCACCTGTGTGCTTTTGTGTCTGTGTGTACATGTCTGCACGTGTGTAGGTGTGTATGCGGTCCTCAGGTGCATTCTACCGCTCAGCCTCTGACCCGAGTCTCTTCCAGACAATGGGTCAGGACTGCGTGGCTCTGGGAGGGGAGGCAAGACTGAGGCCCAGGCCCCGTGGCCTGTTCTCCTTGCCTGCTCAGTGTGCCCCTCTCACCCCTACCTTGCAGTCTGGGTGCCGGTACAGGGGCCCTGACTCCTGGCTGTGTCATCCGCACTCCCCAGCCTCCGTCCCTGCTCCCTGCTAGTTTCCCCTTGTCCAGTTCTTGAGTTTCTTCAAATATTTTAGAACTCACCTTCGATGGTGAGGCTCTGCTCCTGATTTCCCAGAGGCTGGACTCTGCCGGGTGCAGCAGTGCCTCGACTCAGATTTCCCCGAGGCCTGAAGTGGAGACACATTCTTTGCTCTTATCCTGGAATCTTGTACCATGCAGGCACTTCAAGGAGGTTCAGATAAAGGGGCCCCTTTCTAACGGAAAGAGAATCACGGGCAGGGTGGGAGAAGGACAAGCTGGAGTAGTGAGATTCCCCAGGGCGAGCTGGCATCTGCTCCGGCCTTTGAGGGGGTGAGTGCAGTGGGTGTTGGGGCGAGGATGAGCAGCCGTGCTCCTCCTGGGGGTCTGTGGGGCTCCCAGTGCACAGAGCAGGGTGCTCGCCAGTGCCTGGTGATGGGGCACCCAGGGCTGCAACATGCCTGCTGGAGAATCCTGCTTCTAGGGTTCGCACCCCCTGAAACCATGCCCAGAGGTTCTCCCAGGTGTGTGTGTACATGCAGGGTTCCAAGCATCTTCTACCCTGTCAAAGTCTGGACTCTCTCTGGACAGTGGCTGTGGGCTGAGTTGTGTGCCCAGAGCACACGTGCAGCCCTAACACCCCCACTTGTGCTTGTGACCCTGCTTGGAAGCAACGTCTTGCAGATGTTTGCTTTCAGATGAGGTCACTAGTCTGGGTCCTTTAAGGAAAGAAGATTCACACAGAGTGAGGCCGTGTGATGACGTGGCAGAGGTTGGGTTGCTGGGTCTACCAGCCCAGGATCTCCGGGATCACGGGGGAGCATCAAGGGTCCCTGGAGCCACCAGCGGATGGAGCTGGAGATGCAAGGTCTCCTTCAGAGCTTCTAGGTGGGCCCAACCCTGCCAACCCTGGGTTTGGACTTCTGGCCTCCAGAGCAGGGAGAGAATGCACATCTGTTGTTGAAACCCCCTGTCTGTGGTCACTTGTGACAGCTGCCTCAGGACAGTCCTTTCAGAAAATCAGGGGCTGGGTTGGCAGCAATGTTCATCGTGTACTCGGGGTGCAGGTGGACACATGCAGCCAGCATGTAGGGGTCTGCCTGCTGCCACACAGAGTGAGGCCGTGTGACGACGTGGCAGAGGTTGGGGTGCTGGGTCTACCAGCTCAGGATCTCCGGGATCACTGGGGAGCACCAAGGGTGCCTGCTGGAGAATCCTGCTTCTAGGGTTCGCTCCTCCTGAAACCATGCCCAGAGGTTCTCCCAGGTCTGCGTGTACTGCAGGGCTCCAAGCATCTTCCACCCTGTCAAAGTCTGGACTCTCTTGTTTGCTTCTCTTTCTTTTGGTTATTTTGCATTCCTGCTTCCAGTATCTACTCACTGCTCCTTGGAGGTCACAAGTGTGCTTTTGAAACCAAAGGGCACTTGGGAAACAATTCTACCTTGGGCCCTGGGAACTTGGAAAGGCTCCTCGCCGTGGCTTCTCCCTCGTCTTCAGAGCCCTCACTTCTCAGTGGCTGCTCAGGTGATGGGGCAGGTCTAGTGGGTATGTCTCAAACCTTGAGCCAAAGGCAGGAGCCAGGCTTTGGTGTGTCATCCTGAGGGCCTGGGACAATGCCTGACCCACAGCTGGAGTTGTGTTCACACCCCTGGAAGGTGGAGGGTGAGGAGGGGAACAGGGCCGTGTGCTCAGCGTTGTCCTGGCCTGGGGCTGGCTCAGTCCACGCTGCCTTCCTGCACCTGGCCCCGGGTGGTAACACAGGGCCCCGTATCCCACATGGGTTCTGCCTGACTCCATCGTGGTGTCTCTAAGGGACCTCAGCCCTTCTCTCACTAGGTGGCCATGGAGATGGGGCCGCCAAAACAAAGAACCGTAAACTGAGGGGCTTAAAGCAGCAGAAACATGTTCTCTCCTCGCGTTCTAGAGGCAGAAATCCAACACCAAGGTGCTGGTGGGGGACTGTTCCCTCGGATCTCCAAAGGAGGACCCTCCCTGACTTGCCAACTGTGTGGCCCAGTGGTCCTGGGCTCTGCAGCCTGGCGCAAGGCATGCTTGGGAGCCGTCTGGGGCCCTGTCCGTGTGTCTTTGGCTGCCTCTGCCTTGTCTGAAGATGGGAATCCCGTGCCAGCGTGGTTGTCACGTGATTCCCAGGAGGGAGCGGGTGCTCAGGGACCACTGCACTCTTACTCTCCTGTAGTTGGTTCAGGCAGAGAAGTCTCTCTGGGAGAAGATTTTTGTAGCACATTTTGGAAACTGACCCTGAACTTTCCGTACCTGCAACTTCTGTTTTTTGGGTAACATTTTTTCATTAAGAAATTTGGAGGACACCAAAAAGTAGATAAATGAGCAAAAAAGATACCCAAAGACAACGATTATTCATGTTTTGGTGTATTTATTTTCAACACTTTTTGTTTTCCTACAAATTGTTTTAATAGTTGAGATTGACCCAGTAAAGAATGTTTATAGAGCCCACGAGAGGCTTGTCCAGGTCAGATGTTGTAAATGGGCCTTATTTTCAGGGCAGGATGTAAGAGTTTGGCAGGGGGTCCTGGTGCACTGTGGGACAGGGATTCAGGTCTGCATGTGAGGATGGTTAGCACATGTGCTGGTGGGGAGGGCTATGGGCCATCTGTCAGGTAGGAGCCAAACCACCTGTGGTCCACATTCAACAGGAGGTACCGGACCCATCATGCCTCCAAGGGATTGCAGTCTCTTCTGTCTTCAAACATAAAACACTCTCCAACATAAATCACAGCAGGACCCTCTATGACCCACCTCCCAGAATACTGGAAATAAAAGCAAAAATAAACAAATGGGATCTAGTTAAAATTAAAAGCTTCTGCACAACAAAGGAAACTATAAGCAAAGTGAAAAGACAGCCTTAGGAATGGGAGAAGATAATAGCAAATGAAACAACTGACAAACAACTAATCTCAAAAATGTACAAGCAACTCCTGCAGATCAATTCCAGAAAAATAAACAACCCAATCAAAAAATGGGCCAAAGAACTAAATAGACATTTCTCCAAAGAAGACATACAGATGGCTAACAAACACATGAAAAGATGCTCAACATCACTCATTATCAGAGAAATGCAAATCAAGACCACAATGAGGTACCATTTCACTCCAGTCAGAATGGCTGCGATCCAAAAGTCTACAAGAAATAAATGCTGGAGAGGGTGTGGAGAAAAGGCAATGCTCTTACACTGTTGGTGGAAATGCAAACTAGTACAGCCACTATGAAGAACAGTGTGGAGATTCCTTAAAAAACTGGAAATAGAACTGCCTTATGACCCAGCAATCCCACTGCTGGGCATACACATCGAGAAAACCAGAATTGAAAGAGACACGTGTACCTCAATGTTCATCGCAGCACTGTTTATAATAGCCAGGACATAGAAGCAACCTAGATGTCCATCAGCAGATGAATGGATAAGAAAGCTGTGGTACATATACACAATGGAGTATTACTCAGCCATTAAAAAGAATACATTTGAATCAGTTCTAATGAGGTGGATGAAACTGGAGCCAATTGTACAGAGTGAAGTAAGCCAGAAAGTAAAACACCAGTACAGTATACTAATGCACATATATATAGAATTTAGAAAGATGGTAATGATAACCCTGTATGAGAGACAGCAAAAGAGACACAGATGTATGGAACAGAGTTTTGGACTCTGTGGGAGAGGGAGAGGGTGGGATGATTTGGGAGAATGGCATTGAAACATGTACAATATAATGTAAGAAATGAATCACTGGTCTAGGTTCAATGCAGGATACAGGGTGCTTGGGGCTGGTGCACTGGGATGACCCAGAGAGATGGTATGGGGAGGGAGGAGGGAGGGGAGTTCAGGATTGGGAACTCATGTACACCCGTGGCGGATTCATGTTGATGTATAGCAAAACCAATACAGTACTGTAAAGTTAAATTAAAAACAAAAACACACAAACAGACTTATTTTGCATCTCACTAAAATGAATCACCAGAAGGAAAATAAAAAGTCAAAGCCAGGATGAAGATAAAAGATCTGTATAAATATTTGCACCAGTTTCCCCATATTTTCCTCAACAGGAAAAACCTGAGAGGCTCTGCTGAGGGCCTTGACCGAATAGTATGTTTGCCCAAGTCCCTAGCCTCTCCTGAGACCACCGAACTGTGGACAAATCATTTTTGAAGCAAGCAGGCCCTTGGGTGAGAACGGCCAGCTTCTGCAGACTCACAGCGGGAGACACGATGGGCACTGACTTGGAGGAAAAGGAAGCAGGAGGTGGTTTGTTTTCCATTCCTGCCACAGTCGGGGAGGGGAAGCCGTGTGTCGAGCAGGGTTGGCCATGGAGGATGACAACGCTAACACAGCTTGCAGATGGTCAGAGGGGTCGGGGGCACGAGTCCCATCAGCACGTGCCTGTGGCTGTTTGTTGCAGCTCCCGACGCCGGCTCTGAGTTCTCAGTTGTCTTTGCGTGAAAGGAGTTCTTCCAGCAGAGCAGCTGCTGCAGTGGGATGGGGAGGGAGCCAGGCCCGGCTGGCGGGAGCTCTCCCAAGTGAACAGCAAGTGACCATGTGACATAGAGTCTGTGCCCGAGAGAGGGCGAGCGTGTGTGTGCGTGTGCGTCTGTGTGTGTGGGGGTGGCGTGTGCACATGTGGAGGGTGCTGTGATGCAGGACTTCTGTCTCCAGCGTCCAGTCTCATCAACACGCTGCTTCCTAGTTCTTCCCATTACTCCATGCAGCCCAAGAGCTCTGCAACTAGCCAGTTGCACAAACCCCACTTTGCTGCCCCAGTGGGTCCCTCCTAGGAACGGTGGGGTGGTTGGCCCTGCCCCTGTGGGCACACTCCCTTCTGGAGAGCAGTGTGGGATCCAAGAGCAGTGTGGGATCAAAAGCCCACACTTTTCCTTTCTGGAGGGCCTTTCCATGCCCATCCTGCTCCACCCTCTGGTTCCAGGCACCTTGCTGTCACCAGGATGGTGATTCTGGTTTTAGTCCCACTGTTTTTCTCCAAGATCTCGGGGGCAGGAGGGAGAGGACAGCAGACCCGTCTTCACACTTTGTGCTGAAACCTGGCAAAGGTCATAAAGGTGCAATTTGCAGGGAAGAGATAGCTCAGGAGGTGGCTCCCCAGGGGGCCCTGGACGAGGATCAGGGCGAGTTTTATCTGGGAAGGTGGCTGAGGGAGGAGGAGCCACCTGCCATGGAGATGAGCAGGACACAGTGGTGGGCTGGGGGCCCTGGGCGAGGGTGCAGCATTTGCCCTCAACTCCCGTGATGACTGGGACTGCATCCCAGCACCTCCTCACAATATGATGGCCTATCCTGTGGACAGAGAGCATGCCAGGTGGCGGCCCATGTCTGGGTGGCCTCCATTCTTTCCCAGTACTATTGTAACGTGAGGGTGCAATTAGAGCTTTGCACGCATGCCTGTTTTGGCTATGTCAGGTGTTACTGGGATATTTAAAGCACTGGGATGTTTTGAGTCCCCAAGATGTTGTTGGTCCTTTACCAGCTTCCAGTTCACAGGACATCAAGACATCCAAGCCTCTGTGGCTACTGTGTTTGGAAGGAGCGCTGCCCTTGGTCAGGTGGATCTTGTGTTTGCTGAGAATAAGTCCCATCTGTGTCTGCACTCTGCTTGCTGTGACAAGAGGTGACCCAGGTTTGACCACATCCACCTAGGAGGCTGTCCTGTGCTCTCCCCAGCGGGGAAAGGCCTGGCCTGTTGCCTGATGCCCCTCCAGGCATCAAGAGGGCCGCTGGAGAGTGGACAGACCTCGGAGGTTCGGGTTGACCCCTAGGAACATGCTTCTTGGCAGCCGATGGGGCATGTTGGTCTAGTTACACAGAGAGCGTGACCTTGAGCCAGGTCCACCTGGTTTTTTCTGCAGAGCCTTTGACTGTGGGGTTCAGAGCCGCTCGTCCAGGCTCCGAGCACCTCATTTACTTGTGTCCCAGCCCTTCTTAGATCAAGGACAGCCAGGGGCCAGGGCACATGAGGCTTGGGTCTGGCAGCAGAGCAGCCCCATGTGGCCCGCTCCCAGCCCAGTGCAAGCTGCCTGGGGCCTGGCACCACCCCTGTCCTGCCCTCCTCTGCCGGCTGGGGAGCCAGCTCAGCTTCCAGAAGCCCCGCCCCTTCCAGCCATCCAAGGGGAGGGTCTGGTCCTGCCGGGGAGACTGGACAGGCCACCTGCTCTGCTGGGTGACTGGCGTGGAGGTGCTCGGGCTGCAGCCTGAGCCAGCATCTCCCTCTGCTTGCATGGTCTACACAGCAGCTCCTTCCTGTCCTCCCTCCTCGGAGCCCGGGTCTGCTGCTGTTATCACTCTGTGGCTTGGGAGAAGACTCCGGACCTTCTTGCTGAGACAACCCCACTGAGGTCAAGGGTCTGTTAACCCCTGTCCCTCCGTGCCTGAGCCCCCGGGAATGAGGCTGGACAGTCCAGGTCCACAGGGAGCCCGACCTTGAGCACTCTTCCCCACCTGGCTCTTGGAATCTCCTTAGGATGCCTTTTGGAAAATTAATAACAAGCACTTTGAAAGGGCTTCACAGTGGGAGAGGTTCCCATGGGAGGGAAGGGCCGTGCTCGTAGGTGGTCCAGACACCCAGTGGTTAGTCTCTCTAGCAACAAGTGACTCAAAAGTTTGGTTTTGATGAGAGAGTTTGATAAAGTTTTAAGAAAATTCTACCTGGCCAGTCATAAGATAGGAGCCTTCCGTGGACCCTCCTCCTCCCCGAGGGATGGAGGCCTGGCTAGGTTGTGGCCTGGATGTGCCGGGACACTCAGGAGACAAACAGCTTTGGGGAGAAATGCTCTGCAGCGGCAGTGCTGGGGGCTACCCCATACCCCCCAGTGAGGAGGTGGGACGCAGGGGCTGATGAGGGCCGGGCACAGGGTGGGCCCCACTGCTGTTGGCTGCATGTGGTGGACTCTCTGCCTTCACACCCTTCTCTGTTCCCACCCCCCCAGCACCACGCATACCCTCTGCAATTTTGAACTTCAGTTTGGGGATTTGGCCTGTTCGTCAGTGGGTTTCCATGTGTGGTTTCTGCAGGAACTTTGCTGTTTAAGTGCTTTTCTGAAATATGAAATTATCTTTTTCCTATCTGAATGAGATCACTGGCTTTGGGGAGGGGGCTGGTTCATCTGGGAGCCATGTACCACTGAACCCAGAGGAAGACATTTGGACACACCTTGGAGTCAAGGGCTGCTGGGTGTCTGGGTGCCTATGGGTGGTCAGTGACTGAGGGGCCTCTGATCTCTGCATCCTATGGATTTCTAAGCTGCTGGTGGGTCCTCATGGCCCTGACCCCTGAGTGAGCCGAAGGAGATAAGAACCTTCCACTGTAAATGTCACACATGGGCTGGGATTCACCTCCTGTGCGACTGACCTTCCCAAGAGCCAGGAGCATTGCAACTTGGGGACAAGCTCCTTCTGTTCAAAAGAGCACAGAGGAGCCAAGCTGGGGGAGGGATACAGCTCGAGGCATCCATCAGAGGTGCCCGAGGGCCAGCAAGGATGTGAGGCTAGATGAAGCCTTCGTTGGATTAGTTGGTTTCAGAGCAAGCCTTGTATCCCAGCTCCCTCCTTTTCCACAGCCACTCCCATGTGAGTTGCCACAAGTCCCCCCCGCAACAGGCTGGCCCCTCACCGCTTCCGCCCTCCTCGGACACCTCCCCACCCAGTCAGTCCTTGAGGTAGAGTCTTTGCATCTCCTGGTTCTTCCAAGGGTCAGATCTGCCAAAGCTGACTTTGAAACCAGCCCTGTCATGTCCAATAAAATTTGCCCTTCAGCTGTATCATGGGGTTTCCAGTAGTGAGAGAAAGGACCCCCAATGGACACCCATCCCTGTCTTTAATTCCTACCCCTGCATTAGCATCCTGAAAGTCAACATACCAGACAACTCAGTATCTGAGGAGAGAAAGTTTGAATGGACTGTGGTGAAAACCACCAACCCTCCTATTTTTCCTAATTAACAGAGTGGTTTCTTGTTTAGAGCAGTTTTAGGTTTCTGGGAAATTGAACAGAGAGAACAGAAGGTTACCGTGTAAATGCGCTCCATTTCTCCTATTATTATCATCTTATGTCAGAGTGGTGTTTGTTACATTAACAATTATGAGCTAATATTGATGGACTGTTATTAACTGCTGTCCACAGTATATGTTAGGGTCCCTCTCAGAGCTGCTCATCCGGTGGGTTTGGACAAGTGGATAAAGACCTGTATCCACATTACAGTCTCAACCAGAGCAGTTTCACTGCCCTAAAAATCCTACCTGTTCACC
>SJYC01111680.1:0-38506 GCA_006408675.1 Madoqua kirkii
AGGGGAGTTCAGGATTGGGAACTCATGTACACCCGTGGCGGATTCATGTTGATGTATAGCAAAACCAATACAGTACTGTAAAGTTAAATTAAAAACAAAAACACACAAACAGACTTATTTTGCATCTCACTAAAATGAATCACCAGAAGGAAAATAAAAAGTCAAAGCCAGGATGAAGATAAAAGATCTGTATAAATATTTGCACCAGTTTCCCCATATTTTCCTCAACAGGAAAAACCTGAGAGGCTCTGCTGAGGGCCTTGACCGAATAGTATGTTTGCCCAAGTCCCTAGCCTCTCCTGAGACCACCGAACTGTGGACAAATCATTTTTGAAGCAAGCAGGCCCTTGGGTGAGAACGGCCAGCTTCTGCAGACTCACAGCGGGAGACACGATGGGCACTGACTTGGAGGAAAAGGAAGCAGGAGGTGGTTTGTTTTCCATTCCTGCCACAGTCGGGGAGGGGAAGCCGTGTGTCGAGCAGGGTTGGCCATGGAGGATGACAACGCCAACACAGCTTGCAGATGGTCAGAGGGGTCGGGGGCACGAGTCCCATCAGCACGTGCCTGTGGCTGTTTGTTGCAGCTCCCGACGCCGGCTCTGAGTTCTCAGTTGTCTTTGCGTGAAAGGAGTTCTTCCAGCAGAGCAGCTGCTGCAGTGGGATGGGGAGGGAGCCAGGCCCGGCTGGCGGGAGCTCTCCCAAGTGAACAGCAAGTGACCATGTGACATAGAGTCTGTGCCCGAGAGAGGGCGAGCGTGTGTGTGCGTGTGCGTCTGTGTGTGTGGGGGTGGCGTGTGCACATGTGGAGGGTGCTGTGATGCAGGACTTCTGTCTCCAGCGTCCAGTCTCATCAACACGCTGCTTCCTAGTTCTTCCCATTACTCCATGCAGCCCAAGAGCTCTGCAACTAGCCAGTTGCACAAACCCCACTTTGCTGCCCCAGTGGGTCCCTCCTAGGAACGGTGGGGTGGTTGGCCCTGCCCCTGTGGGCACACTCCCTTCTGGAGAGCAGTGTGGGATCCAAGAGCAGTGTGGGATCCAAAAGCCCACACTTTTCCTTTCTGGAGGGCCTTTCCATGCCCATCCTGCTCCACCCTCTGGTTCCAGGCACCTTGCTGTCACCAGGATGGTGATTCTGGTTTTAGTCCCACTGTTTTTCTCCAAGATCTCGGGGGCAGGAGGGAGAGGACAGCAGACCCGTCTTCACACTTTGTGCTGAAACCTGGCAAAGGTCATAAAGGTGCAATTTGCAGGGAAGAGATAGCTCAGGAGGTGGCTCCCCAGGGGGCCCTGGACGAGGATCAGGGCGAGTTTTATCTGGGAAGGTGGCTGAGGGAGGAGGAGCCACCTGCCATGGAGATGAGCAGGACACAGTGGTGGGCTGGGGGCCCTGGGCGAGGGTGCAGCATTTGCCCTCAACTCCCGTGATGACTGGGACTGCATCCCAGCACCTCCTCACAATATGATGGCCTATCCTGTGGACAGAGAGCATGCCAGGTGGCGGCCCATGTCTGGGTGGCCTCCATTCTTTCCCAGTACTATTGTAACGTGAGGGTGCAATTAGAGCTTTGCACGCATGCCTGTTTTGGCTATGTCAGGTGTTACTGGGATATTTAAAGCACTGGGATGTTTTGAGTCCCCAAGATGTTGTTGGTCCTTTACCAGCTTCCAGTTCACAGGACATCAAGACATCCAAGCCTCTGTGGCTACTGTGTTTGGAAGGAGCGCTGCCCTTGGTCAGGTGGATCTTGTGTTTGCTGAGAATAAGTCCCATCTGTGTCTGCACTCTGCTTGCTGTGACAAGAGGTGACCCAGGTTTGACCACATCCACCTAGGAGGCTGTCCTGTGCTCTCCCCAGCGGGGAAAGGCCTGGCCTGTTGCCTGATGCCCCTCCAGGCATCAAGAGGGCCGCTGGAGAGTGGACAGACCTCGGAGGTTCGGGTTGACCCCTAGGAACATGCTTCTTGGCAGCCGATGGGGCATGTTGGTCTAGTTACACAGAGAGCGTGACCTTGAGCCAGGTCCACCTGGTTTTTTCTGCAGAGCCTTTGACTGTGGGGTTCAGAGCCGCTCGTCCAGGCTCCGAGCACCTCATTTACTTGTGTCCCAGCCCTTCTTAGATCAAGGACAGCCAGGGGCCAGGGCACATGAGGCTTGGGTCTGGCAGCAGAGCAGCCCCATGTGGCCCGCTCCCAGCCCAGTGCAAGCTGCCTGGGGCCTGGCACCACCCCTGTCCTGCCCTCCTCTGCCGGCTGGGGAGCCAGCTCAGCTTCCAGAAGCCCCGCCCCTTCCAGCCATCCAAGGGGAGGGTCTGGTCCTGCCGGGGAGACTGGACAGGCCACCTGCTCTGCTGGGTGACTGGCGTGGAGGTGCTCGGGCTGCAGCCTGAGCCAGCATCTCCCTCTGCTTGCATGGTCTACACAGCAGCTCCTTCCTGTCCTCCCTCCTCGGAGCCCGGGTCTGCTGCTGTTATCACTCTGTGGCTTGGGAGAAGACTCCAGACCTTCTTGCTGAGACAACCCCACTGAGGTCAAGGGTCTGTTAACCCCTGTCCCTCCGTGCCTGAGCCCCCGGGAATGAGGCTGACAGTCCAGGTCCACAGGGAGCCCGACCTTGAGCACTCTTCCCCACCTGGCTCTTGGAATCTCCTTAGGATGCCTTTTGGAAAATTAATAACAAGCACTTTGAAAGGGCTTCACAGTGGGAGAGGTTCCCATGGGAGGGAAGGGCCGTGCTCGTAGGTGGTCCAGACACCCAGTGGTTAGTCTCTCTAGCAACAAGTGACTCAAAAGTTTGGTTTTGATGAGAGAGTTTGATAAAGTTTTAAGAAAATTCTACCTGGCCAGTCATAAGATAGGAGCCTTCCGTGGACCCTCCTCCTCCCCGAGGGATGGAGGCCTGGCTAGGTTGTGGCCTGGATGTGCCGGGACACTCAGGAGACAAACAGCTTTGGGGAGAAATGCTCTGCAGCGGCAGTGCTGGGGGCTACCCCATACCCCCCAGTGAGGAGGTGGGACGCAGGGGCTGATGAGGGCCGGGCACAGGGTGGGCCCCACTGCTGTTGGCTGCATGTGGTGGACTCTCTGCCTTCACACCCTTCTCTGTTCCCACCCCCCCAGCACCACGCATACCCTCTGCAATTTTGAACTTCAGTTTGGGGATTTGGCCTGTTCGTCAGTGGGTTTCCATGTGTGGTTTCTGCAGGAACTTTGTTGTTTAAGTGCTTTTCTGAAATATGAAATTATCTTTTTCCTATCTGAATGAGATCACTGGCTTTGGGGAGGGGGCTGGTTCATCTGGGAGCCATGTACCACTGAACCCAGAGGAAGACATTTGGACACACCTTGGAGTCAAGGGCTGCTGGGTGTCTGGGTGCCTATGGGTGGTCAGTGACTGAGGGGCCTCTGATCTCTGCATCCTATGGATTTCTAAGCTGCTGGTGGGTCCTCATGGCCCTGACCCCTGAGTGAGCCGAAGGAGATAAGAACCTTCCACTGTAAATGTCACACATGGGCTGGGATTCACCTCCTGTGCGACTGACCTTCCCAAGAGCCAGGAGCATTGCAACTTGGGGACAAGCTCCTTCTGTTCAAAAGAGCACAGAGGACCAAGCTGGGGGAGGGATACAGCTCGAGGCATCCATCAGAGGTGCCCGAGGGCCAGCCAGGATGTGAGGCTAGATGAAGCCTTCGTTGGATTAGTTGGTTTCAGAGCAAGCCTTGTATCCCAGCTCCCTCCTTTTCCACAGCCACTCCCATGTGAGTTGCCACAAGTCCCCCCCGCAACAGGCTGGCCCCTCACCGCTTCCGCCCTCCTCGGACACCTCCCCACCCAGTCAGTCCTTGAGGTAGAGTCTTTGCATCTCCTGGTTCTTCCAAGGGTCAGATCTGCCAAAGCTGACTTTGAAACCAGCCCTGTCATGTCCAATAAAATTTGCCCTTCAGCTGTATCATGGGGTTTCCAGTAGTGAGAGAAAGGACCCCCAATGGACACCCATCCCTGTCTTTAATTCCTACCCCTGCATTAGCATCCTGAAAGTCAACATACCAGACAACTCAGTATCTGAGGAGAGAAAGTTTGAATGGACTGTGGTGAAAACCACCAACCCTCCTATTTTTCCTAATTAACAGAGTGGTTTCTTGTTTAGAGCAGTTTTAGGTTTCTGGGAAATTGAACAGAGAGAACAGAAGGTTACCGTGTAAATGCGCTCCATTTCTCCTATTATTATCATCTTATGTCAGAGTGGTGTTTGTTACATTAACAATTATGAGCTAATATTGATGGACTGTTATTAACTGCTGTCCACAGTATATGTTAGGGTCCCTCTCAGAGCTGCTCATCCGGTGGGTTTGGACAAGTGGATAAAGACCTGTATCCACATTACAGTCTCAACCAGAGCAGTTTCACTGCCCTAAAAATCCTACCTGTTCACCCCTCTGCCCCGACCCCCCAGCCACCACTGGCCCTGTCACTGTCTCAGGGTTCTGCCTCGCCCAGAATGTCTTGGAGCTGGGATTAGAGGGCCCGCAGCCTTTGCACAGCCTGCCGCGTAGCACTATGTTTGTCCTCCCCCGTGTCTCTCCGCAGCTGGGCAGCTCATTTCTCTCCAGTGCTGAGCAGTGACCTGCTTCTCGTGCACACAGCTTACTTACCTGTTCACCTGGGAGGGCGTCTTGGTTGCTTCTAGTTTGGGGCAATGAAACTATCCCCCCAGGTTCCATCTGTGCCTCTCCCTAGGGTCCATACCAGACTGTGAGTTCCCAGGGGAGGGATCTCTGCCCACTTGCATCTCACCCCCCCACCCCCCGCCAGTAACCGTGGATCTGGGGGTGGGGGAAGTGAAGAGGAGTGGAGTCTGGTGTGAGGAGAGAGAGCAGAGTCAGCCTTGAGTCCCTGCATGGGGGTGAGAGCCACACGAGTGATGTCAGGGGTGGCAGGAGGGCAGACAGATGCCCAGGCCTGGCTCTGGCAGCAGCTGAGGTCCCTGCAGCTCAAAGCCGCCTTCTGATCTCCTGGGGTTGGAGCCTGGGACTAGCAAATCTCCACTCAATTCAGACTCTTTAAAATGCATGTATCAGGGCAATCAGGACCTGAGTGCGGCAAAGTGACGCTGCCAGTTTCCTCTCAGTCCACTTGAGGCCACTTAGATCCCTAGCTTCTCCAGGGCAGGGCCAAGGGCTGGGCCTGGATGGCACAGGGGCAGCCTCTGCTGTTTCTGCCCCACCAGAGCCTCCAAAAGCTTGCTGTCCTTCATTGAGAAAAGCCAGCTGCTCTGTTTTGTAGCAGAATCGCTTAGTGAAAGCCACGCAGCAAAGGGTTCCTATGGTTAGTCTTCCCAGACCAGGGTGTCGCTCCCCTCCATGGCCCTCGCCCTCGGCTGGGCTTCAGGAGACAGGTCCAGCCCCTTCTGGTGAGTCACCTCCCCCTCTTGACCTTGGTTGATTCCGGATCAATGATGGACAAGTTTCATATCACAAGTTGGCTGGTATCGACTGGTAATGGCTGCCAGAGTGCCGTACCCACACTCGGTGGTGGATTAGGTAGGTCTGTCTGCCCTGGTGCAGCAATGGGGTTCCAGGCCCTGCTTTTTGGCCCTCCATGTGCTCAGGGCTTTTCTACATGTCCTCGTGGTTTTTGTTTATTTTACAGTCAGAACGGCGAGTTGGTTGGGAGAGCCAGGAAAAAATTGAGAAGTGGTTAACTTGATTTCATTTTTTCCTCTTATGTGGTTAAGAAGAAGAAGATTCTTTAGTTTTTAACACTGTTGTGTGACATAGGTGTGGAGAACCACTGGATTCTTTTGTCCACTGCTTTGCCTTTGGGTGAAGCTTAGAATGTGCCAGTGCGATGTCTACCACACTGGGTTTCCACATGCCCTTCGTCATTTCAGGCTCAACATGGCACAGTGGTCGGTCTTAGCATGCTCTGGTATAGACAGGGTGGGCCCTCTGTTCCAGAGCCCCTGGTCTCTGCTCCCTCCCCCCGCGCTGTCTGTCCCCCGTGCAGAATAGAGCTAAAGCCTGTGCCCACTGCCCACCCTGGGCCAGCAGCCCAGCTGTCCACAGTGCTGTCTGCCCAGCCTGTCCCGGTCAGCTGGGGTGGTGTCACGAGTACTCCATTCCATCAGTCTGGCCCTGACAGTTAGACAGGACCTCTTGAGGAACACTGGGACAGTGTCATGCCACTCCTCTGATACTTGTGTGATGAGGAGGCAGAGCCGGCGGCCAGAGCAGTGCTGGGTCTCCCGTGTGCGGGTCAGCCGGCAAGGTGTACTGACCACTCAGCCTCAACACCCGTTATACACACGCTATGGGCCAGGAACAAGGGGAATATGGTATAAATGCTGCTTGAAACTCGAGGTCTGCGGGATACAAGGGCATCGGCCACAAGCATAATGAAGTGTCTTCAGAGCTGGGACGGAGCAGCGCAGGCAACGTGGGGTGGCACGGGGGGCTCTGCCGATGCCAGTGCCCTCGGGGGAGGTGCGAACCCTTCCTTGTTTGGAGACAGGTGCGCCATCTGGCTCTTGGCAGCCATGATGCTCCCTCTAGTGGCTTGGGGGCTGCTGGAAAGAGAAGGACACCGGTGTGAAAATCCCCTGAGCTCCCTGGCCTGTGGCCTCTCCCCAGTTTGCACCAGGGCACTCAGCCTGCCCGCAGCAGGGCCTTTGCCCGCCTGCACCAGCCCCCTCAGCCTTCCCCAGTCTACGGCAGGGCCTCTCTTCCTGCAGACCCAGACTGCCAGCATCCTCGTGGCCCTGGAACAGCTGTGCACGTGCATGTCTACACACATCTCCTACCAGCACATCCTATGTACATGCCATGTATACACTCACAGGCACATGCGCTCAACATGCCTCTCACACACTCATCCGCTCACGTCCACGTCTGCACACCACATGTCAGCTCACACGCTCAGCTGGTGGACGTACATCTGCAAGGCAGCGGCGGGGGTTAAAAGTGCTTCCGTGGCCTCATGAGAAGTTTATTTATTGGGGCCTGGGAGGCTCAGAAGAGTGGGCCCCAGACGTCGTGTGTCCTCAGCCTGGGGCTGAATGTGCCACTACTTGACGTGAACTGGGGTCTTCTCATGAGAGCTCAGAGGAGGGCCAGAGACTCAGCCCCAAGGATGGACAGTCCTGTGACAATTCCTGAGTGACACACCAGGCGCTGAGTCATGTTATGCAGGTGTGCACAGAGCCATCTCGGAGCTCTTGCTCTACTGAAAGGACACTCACAGACACACTCATACACACAGTCAGAGGGGTACACTGAAACCACACACAGAGTCCACACACCAGTGTTTCAGAGGTTTAGTAGAGTTGTTGACAAGGTATTAGGTGAGTGTGGAGTGAGAATGAGGTACATATGCCTGGCAGAGCCTCTGAGGATTCTGAGGAGGTGCCATTTCACATGGGTTTTGAAAGCTGAGTAGGAGTTTGCTGGGTCGAGAGTGAACTGACTCCTGGGAGTGGGGCCCAGGAGTCACCCGGGCAGTGATGGACACAGGTGGTCCCTGAAGCAGCTGTGAGACAGACCAGCCTGGCTGCGAGGGGTAAGATGAGAGAGGAGCAGAGATGAGGCTGGAAAGCAGTGGGGGTAGGTGCTCAGTGCCCTTAGGTCTATAAGCAACCCCACCGTGGGCCTTATGAAAGGCAGGGCATTGCCCAGCAGAAATGACTCACCTGGACAAGGAGGCTGGACGACACCCCCCCCCCATGGCAGGGGTGCCTGAGGCTTGTCCAAGAGCAGGACATGTGTCCTTAGGGGGCACAGTCTGGCACAAATGTCCACAGGCCCACTGTGCCATCATTCTGGGACAGAGAACACAGGGCGGAGGCAGACAGGTTGGAATGCAGGCTAGGGTCTCCAGATTCTCAGCCTGCCCGCAGCAGGGCCTTTGCCCAGCCTGCACCAGCCCCCTCAGCCTTCCCCAGTCTATGGCAGGGCCTCTCCTCCTGCAGACCCAGACTGCCAGCATCCTCGTGGCCCTGGAACAGCTGTGCACGTGCATGTCTACACACATCTCCTACCAGCACATCCTATGTACATGCCATGTATACACTCACAGGCACATGCGCTCAACATGCCTCTCACACACTCATCCGCTCACGTCCACGTCTGCACACCACATGTCAGCTCACACGCTCAGCTGGTGGACGTACATCTGCAAGGCAGCGGCGGGGGTTAAAAGTGCTTCCGTGGCCTCATGAGAAGTTTATTTATTGGGGCCTGGGAGGCTCAGAAGAGTGGGCCCCAGACGTCGTGTGTCCTCAGCCTGGGGCTGAATGTGCCACTACTTGACGTGAACTGGGGTCTTCTCATGAGAGCTCAGAGGAGGGCCAGAGACTCAGCCCCAAGGATGGACAGTCCTGTGACAATTCCTGAGTGACACACCAGGCGCTGAGTCATGTTATGCAGGTGTGCACAGAGCCATCTCGGAGCTCTTGCTCTACTGAAAGGACACTCACAGACACACTCATACACACAGTCAGAGGGGTACACTGAAACCACACACAGAGTCCACACACCAGTGTTTCAGAGGTTTAGTAGAGTTGTTGACAAGGTATTAGGTGAGTGTGGAGTGAGAATGAGGTACATATGCCTGGCAGAGCCTCTGAGGATTCTGAGGAGGTGCCATTTCACATGGGTTTTGAAAGCTGAGTAGGAGTTTGCTGGGTCGAGAGTGAACTGACTCCTGGGAGTGGGGCCCAGGAGTCACCCGGGCAGTGATGGACACAGGTGGTCCCTGAAGCAGCTGTGAGACAGACCAGCCTGGCTGCGAGGGGTAAGATGAGAGAGGAGCAGAGATGAGGCTGGAAAGCAGTGGGGGTAGGTGCTCAGTGCCCTTAGGTCTATAAGCAACCCCACCGTGGGCCTTATGAAAGGCAGGGCATTGCCCAGCAGAAATGACTCACCTGGACAAGGAGGCTGGACGACACCCCCCCCCCATGGCAGGGGTGCCTGAGGCTTGTCCAAGAGCAGGACATGTGTCCTTAGGGGGCACAGTCTGGCACAAATGTCCACAGGCCCACTGTGCCATCATTCTGGGACAGAGAACACAGGGCGGAGGCAGACAGGTTGGAATGCAGGCTAGGGTCTCCAGATCCAGCTGGGTGGGCCCTAGAGGAGGCAGGCTGGCCCAGGTGTGAGTGTGGCCCCATACCTTTGGGCAGCTTCCTTCTCTGCTGGGGGCATCAGCCAGGGGCAGCTCTGCCCCTGTGGACACTTGGCAACATCTGGATGCATTTCTGTTGTCACAACCTGAGAAGGAGGCTGTGCTGGCATCTGGTGGGTGGAGGCCAGGGATGTTCTTGGCACCCTCTGTGGGGGAAGGACCCAATGGGGGACGATCCCATGGAGAATTGTACCCTTTACGAGTTTCCCGCAGCTGCCACACCAAAGGACCACACACAGGGACTTAAAACAATAGAGATGAAACTCTCAGTCTGGAGGCCAGAGTGGAGGTCGTGCTGTGGGCAGGGGTCCTGTGGGAGAGTCCCTGCCACCTCTCCTGGGAGGATCTGGGGCTCAGCACGTTTTAGGGGTCATGATTCACTTCAGGCCCCAGATGTCAGTAGTGCTGAGGTTGAGCAACCCTGCACCCCGTGGAGAAGTCTGTTCCCCCTGCCACCCGCAGCGGCTGCCCAGCCCACACAGATGCCCTTCTGGGGGCCACAGACCCGGTCGGCTGGCTCTACTGGCCTCCACCTCCACTCACCTGCCGCGGGGGCCCCTGCTTCATCAAGCTGTGACTTGTGTGGGAAGCACGAGGGGGCTGGCACAGCCCTGGGGGGTTTCCTGGTGGAGAAGAAGGTGGGCAGGGACCCAGGGGACAACAGAGAGAGCTGCGGGGTTTGGGGGGGGTCTTCCAGAGCTCGGTCACTCCGTGCAGCCCTGGGCGCAGGCTGACATAGTGTCCTCCTCACCCACTGTCTCCATGAGGGATTCCCTGGGCTCCCCCACCTTCTCCCCCATGTCCCCGCCCCAGAGCCCCGAGGGAGTGGATATGCCCCAGAGCGGGAGGGGTGTGGGAAGTGATGGGGCCTGTCTGCCACACCCAGCCTGGGGGTTACTTCCCATTATTGGGGGTGGCTAGAGGGCGAAGGCTTGGGTCCCTGAGGAAACACCACAGATGGGCAGTTTAGACACCAGGAGCTTATCCTCAGACGGTTCTGGAGGATGGAAGTCCAAGATCAAGAAGCCGACAGGTTTGTTCCCTCTGAGGCCTCTCTCCCTGCAGGTAGACGGTCCTTATCCCCTCTTCTCACAAGGACCCCTGTTGTGTTGGATTACAGCTGCACCCCAATGACCTCATTTTACCCAAACTCCCTCTTTAAAAGCCTTACCTCCAATTACAGTCACATTCTGAGATCCGGGAGGCTAGAACTTCAACATATACAGTGGGGGCAGTGGAGGGGCGGGGTATGATCCAGCCCACCCCAGGCCACGGTCCTTGATAGCTGGGTGAGTGTAGCCTGCCAAAAGGGTCAGCCCAGTTCCCCCGGCGAGGATGCCAGCCATTGCCCGAAAGCATGTGGAGTCTCTAACACACGAGGTTTGGCAACCCGTCTGTAAAACCTCAGGGTGTTTACACATTCCTGTAAGGAAGGAAAAAACCCAAGAAGCAAAAAGCCAGAGCAATTATTCACTCTTGCTTTCTTAAGCTGCAGAAGGAGCCAGCTGGGAAATCATGAGTCAAGTAAAATCCTTTATGGAATGAGCAAAAACAAAAGGAACAAAAGCCGTTTGACTTGCTCACCGAACCCCCGTGGGGAGACGCTCACTGGGGCTGGGAATGTTTACCCTCCGCACCCCCATCCTCGTCCCTGCCCAGCCAGGCCGTCTGCAGTCCCCTGTATCCGCTCCCCAGATGCTTAAGTCACTGCTTATAATGGCACAAGATGCAGGAGGTGGCTCTCGGAGGCTGGAAAAACAGTCCCGTGTCCTCGACTGGCAGCTGACTCATTGGCTCCACACGGAAGCTCATCCCCGGGCACCCACCTGAGGTGGGCCTTGCCGGTACCATGAACACAGCCTGTGAGTGTTTGAGTGGTCCCACGTCCATGTGGACAGCATCCAGGCCCCTTCTACAAGTGGCTTTGAAACTCAGCTGGGACACAAGACATATACAACTCCTTCTGGAAGTTTCCCTCGGTCCCCCCTGGCAGCATGGGTGCCTCTCCATTGCAGTCACACTTGGTGCCTGTCCTCTGCTCTGTAGCTGTGTGCTGACCGACCCGTAGGCTACACTTCTCGAGGAGAGACATGTCCCTTCCAACCTGGGTTCCAGGGGAGCACAGGGGAAGAGCATTTCAGTCAGCTTGGTGCTCCCAGGGCAGGTGTAGGGAGCAGCTCAGAGTAGCCGATTCATCTGCATTTCTTGGATGGATGGGTAGATGGGTAGGTGGGTGGATGGGTGGCTGAATAGATGAGTGGATGGATGGACAGTAAATGGATGAGTAGGTGGACAGATGAATGGGTGGATGAATGGGAGGCTGGGTGGGTGAATGGGTGGATGACTGTGTGGATGGGAGGATGGATGGATGATTGGATTCATGGGAAAATGGATGGGCAGATGGGTTCGTGGATGGAGGGATGAGCATAAAGCAGCACCTCACTGTGACAACCAGGTCATGTTTGGGCTCAGGGGTGTGGCTCAGAAAGCCCATGATCTGGGGAAGCACAGAAACCAACCTGCCCCAGGAGACTTGAAACCACTGCCAAAGACAAGAGGAGACCCCCTCGCTGCACACAGTGCTGAAAGGACTACAGTGAACCAACCCAGGACTTCCCAGAAGACTACACATGCCCCCGGCCCAGGTCTAGGTGCTTGGCCTTTTTGTTTTGCTGTTGGAGGCTCACTGCCATGAGGACAGGAGCGTGTTCTGAAGAGAGCACCACCTCTCCCATGAGGACATCCCCCCAGGATCTGCAGAGGTACTGTCATGGGCCAGGCCCTGCAGCACCAGGAGCTCAGGGCAGACACTAGGCAGGACCTGGGGGATGAGCAGTGAGGCAGATGGACTGGTCTCTGCAGGTCCTCAGGAGCAGGGGTTGGGGGAGGGATGTGTCAGCCCCAGGCCTTTCCCACCTTGGACCCAGTCCTCCCACGCCCCCTGAGCCATCTCCTCTGTGAGTCCTGGAGCTGTGTCCAAAGCCAGGAGGTCAGCTGCCTGGGAAAAATCAAATGCTGGCGGACAGTGGTCACTGCTGAGTTCCCAGATGAGTCACTGCATGACAGTCACCTTCCTCATCCCTGACAGGCCCGAATAAGTCAGCCCTGAAGAGGGGGTTCTCATCCCCAAGCATCCCTTCCCCCATGAATCAAGCCTCCAGCCTATTTTTAGGCCATTTCTTTGGATTGTCGAAGCTTGTTTACCCTGGATCGGGGCTGCTTCAAAACTCTCCACCCAACTACCAGCCCCAAGACGAAGAGCAAGGAAGTGAACAGTGGCCGCCTGGTCAGACCACAGGGGCCAGGCTGAACAGCTTGTGACAGTTGGACATCCTCCAGCTGGGGCTCTGGTGCCCCCCACTGAAGCTGTTGAGGTGGCCCCCAGAGCCCATCCTGTCCTCCTCGGCCTCCCGAGATGGACTGAGAGCTCCAGCTCACTCATGTTCAGAGACCCAACTCCACCCCAGAAAAGACTCATTAACGTCTGCATTCTTTTACTCCTCCATTCTACCTTCCTCCCGCCAGGAGAGAAGTGGAAGGAGCAGCATCAGGGACAGCAGTAAGGGAAGCAGGAGGGCTTAGGGCGGGTACTGACTACCTGGAGGAGGGGAGTGCTGAAGATGAGTAGGTGTCAGCTGGGCAGAGGGGGATACAAAGAGGTGTTCTGGCAGAGTGGTCGCCAGTTGAGAGTGCATCTGAGTCTGCAGGGCACCTGTTAAAACCCAGATGGCCGGGCCCCACGCCTGAGCTTCTGATCCACTGGTCAGGGTGAAGCCCATGACTCAGATTTCTAACAAGTTTCCTGTGATGCTAATGCTGGGGTCCAGGGACCTCACCTTGAAGACCACTGTTCTAGGAAGAGGAAACAGCACATACGAAAGGTGGAGGTGACAGAGTGAATGAGTGAGTGAGTGAGTGAGTGAGTGTGCTTGGAGTTGCTTTTCCCCGGCAGAGTTGGGTCATTGTGGATCTGTCTCTCTTGTACCCAGTGGAGCCTGAGGATGAACACCACATTAATCCTGCAGTTGGAAGGTCAACTTCAACTGGGTCCCCTGGGACTTCCCT
The DNA here is from genome assembly GCA_006408675.1 of Madoqua kirkii. Lineage (NCBI taxonomy): Eukaryota > Metazoa > Chordata > Mammalia > Artiodactyla > Bovidae > Madoqua > Madoqua kirkii. The sequence continues at coordinate 13,244 of SJYC01111680.1, forward strand.
GGTGGCTTAGTGGTAAAGATTCTGCCTGCCAAGCAGGAGACGTGAGTTCAATACCTGTGTTGGGAAGATCCCCTGGAGAAGGAAATGGCAACCCACTCTAGTATTCTTGCCTGGAAAACCCCATGGACAGGAACCTGGTGGGGCACAGTCCATGGGGCCGGAAAGAGTATGACACAGCTTACTGAATAAATGACTGGGTTGCCTAACGCCAGGGCTAAGGCCAGGCAGCTCCCTGGGATGAGTAAGGGATGAGTGAACACATCCATGACCCCCAGAGAGGACAGCTGTGTGGATTACCCCACTAACATGCTGCCTCTCCAGGCCTCCTTCCTTCTAACTCCTCCCCCAGGATCTGCAGAGGTACTGTCATGGGCCAGGCCCTGCAGCACCAGGAGCTCAGGGCAGACACTAGGCAGGACCTGGGGGATGAAGCAGTGAGGCAGATGGACTGGTTTCTGCAGGTCCTCAGGAGCAGGGGTTGGGGGAGGGATGTGTCAGCCCCAGGCCTTTCCCACCTTGGACCCAGTCCTCCCACGCCCCCTGAGCCATCTCCTCTGTGAGTCCTGGAGCTGTGTCCAAAGCCAGGAGGTCAGCTGCCTGGGAAAAATCAAATGCTGGCGGACAGTGGTCACTGCTGAGTTCCCAGATGAGTCACTGCATGACAGTCACCTTCCTCATCCCTGACAGGCCCGAATAAGTCAGCCCTGAAGAGGGGGTTCTCATCCCCAAGCATCCCTTCCCCCATGAATCAAGCCTCCAGCCTATTTTTAGGCCATTTCTTTGGATTGTCGAAGCTTGTTTACCCTGGATCGGGGCTGCTTCAAAACTCTCCACCCAACTACCAGCCCCAAGACGAAGAGCAAGGAAGTGAACAGTGGCCGCCTGGTCAGACCACAGGGGCCAGGCTGAACAGCTTGTGACAGTTGGACATCCTCCAGCTGGGGCTCTGGTGCCCCCCACTGAAGCTGTTGAGGTGGCCCCCAGAGCCCATCCTGTCCTCCTCGGCCTCCCGAGATGGACTGAGAGCTCCAGCTCACTCATGTTCAGAGACCCAACTCCACCCCAGAAAAGACTCATTAACGTCTGCATTCTTTTACTCCTCCATTCTACCTTCCTCCCGCCAGGAGAGAAGTGGAAGGAGCAGCATCAGGGACAGCAGTAAGGGAAGCAGGAGGGCTTAGGGCGGGTACTGACTACCTGGAGGAGGGGAGTGCTGAAGATGAGTAGGTGTCAGCTGGGCAGAGGGGGATGCAAAGAGGTGTTCTGGCAGAGTGGTCGCCAGTTGAGAGTGCATCTGAGTCTGCAGGGTACCTGTTAAAACCCAGATGGCCGGGCCCCACGCCTGAGCTTCTGATCCACTGGTCAGGGTGAAGCCCATGACTCAGATTTCTAACAAGTTTCCTGTGATGCTAATGCTGGGGTCCAGGGACCTCACCTTGAAGACCACTGTTCTAGGAAGAGGAAACAGCACATACGAAAGGTGGAGGTGACAGAGTGAATGAGTGAGTGAGTGAGTGAGTGAGTGTGCTTGGAGTTGCTTTTCCCCGGCAGAGTTGGGTCATTGTGGATCTGTCTCTCTTGTACCCAGTGGAGCCTGAGGATGAACACCACATTAATCCTGCAGTTGGAAGGTCAACTTCAACTGGGTCCCCTGGGACTTCCCTGGTGGCTTAGTGGTAAAGATTCTGCCTGCCAAGCAGGAGACGTGAGTTCAATACCTGTGTTGGGAAGATCCCCTGGAGAAGGAAATGGCAACCCACTCTAGTATTCTTGCCTGGAAAACCCCATGGACAGGAACCTGGTGGGGCACAGTCCATGGGGCCGGAAAGAGTATGACACAGCTTACTGAATAAATGACTGGGTTGCCTAACGCCAGGGCTAAGGCCAGGCAGCTCCCTGGGATGAGTAAGGGATGAGTGAACACATCCATGACCCCCAGAGAGGACAGCTGTGTGGATTACCCCACTAACATGCTGCCTCTCCAGGCCTCCTTCCTTCTAACTCCAGCCCCGGTTCATCAACCCCACCCTCCTGTGTTCCCTGCTTCCTGAACCCCCAGCTTCAGAATGTTGTTACTTGTCATCTGCACCCTGCAGAGCTGGCATGTTGTGGGTGATGAGTGAGTCTGGGGCTCAGTGGAGAGCCTGGGGCCTGGGGTTGGCAGGAATGCCGGGGTACTTACTCTGGATGCTTATCATGGCAAAAACAAGGGTGCTGTGGATTTTGCGCTGTCCCCACTATGGCTCCAATTTCTCTCTCCAGGAGTTGCAGTATTCTTTAAAAATTCCTCCAGTTAATTTGACCTTATGTAGAATTGATGAAGCTGAGTGTATGCTAGAATAGTGCTGGAGATGGGGAGGTGGTAGGCTAATTGTGTTTCTATAAACATTGATGAACTCAGTCTAACAGAACTGTGGAGCTGTCTTTGCAATCATTTCTGTCAATTCCTGCATGTTAACAATGAGGAAGTTCAGGTGCCCAGAGAGAAATCTACCTGTGCAAGCAAAGCAGCTGAGCTGTCAGAGCTGAGCTGGAACCACAGGTTCCTAGAGGAGGTGGTGCTTTTCTGTGTTAGGAGTCTTGAGTGAGTTTCCTTTCGCTGCCCCCACCATCTTGCCAGGGGTGCACCCATATCCAATCTTATTTCCCTCTATGTGTGTATATTAGACTGAATTCTTTTTTCTGGTTTTATCAAACTATTTGCCTTTCCACACTCCAACACAAATACTCTGTTGATGGCAATAGACATATAGTAAAACTTAGTGTCAGATAGTGTAACTCCTCTTTGTGATTCTTTTTAAAGACCATTTGGCTATTTTAGATCCTTTGCATTTTCATATAACTTTTAGGGACAACTTATTCATTTCTACCTAAAAAAGGAAGTCTTCTGTGATTTTTATTACTTTGAATCTATAGATAAATTTGAGAGAAGATTGATATCATGAGGGTGTTAGTGTGAATCCATGAACATGGTATATCTCTCCATTTATCTGGGTCTTCTTTAATTTCTTCCAATAATGTTTTGTAGTTTCAAAGTAGAATCTTCAGCAGCTCCTTAAGACATAGACATATAAAACATACATCCTGTTCTTAGTTTGTTAATGTCTGGTACTGGAAACAAGCCCCAAACCTGGACATTAGCCTCAACCAATTTAAGACAAGCTGTCATTCACAACCCAGTCTCCAGTCCCTCTTGGCTGGTGTGTAGATGCAGGCTGTACTTGTGGTCTCCTTCATTCCTCAAGTGTTTATCAAGCGTCCAAACAGTGAGAATGTGGTGCTAAATCAGGTGCTAAACCTGAGTCGGACACGACTGAGCGACTGAACTGAACTGAACTGAAACCAGGGGAGGAAACTTAATAATGATCATTCAACAGCATTGATGCTCTTTATGTGCCAGCAGTTTTTACACACAGCCCTGTGCTCCCTGATTTCATCTCCACAACCATAAAGCAGCTGCTTGTTTTATGCCCATTGGGCAGATGTGGTTTTGGGAGGTTAAATCTTTGGACCAAGTCCCCCAAACCCTGTTCCTATCATGGGGCTAAGCTCTGTGGAAAGTGAGTGTGTGTGAGATAGCAGGGAAGGCTCGAAGATCACTTTCCTTGCTGAACACTTTCCTTTCCTTAGTTTTGGAATGAGATAAACCGAAATGATGGTCCAGAGGTTTCTTTTCCTTCTGCATTCTCTGTTACCACACGGGCTCTCGTGCCCTCTGTGTAATGAAAGGAAACATCCATAAAATAAGTAAATGTGTGATTGTGTCCCAAGCCAAGTTATTTCAGTAGAATAAGGGAAAAGGCTTTGACAGATGAAAAGCTGCAGGAGACCAACATAGACCCAGGCAATTCGTGTGTGTGGATGAGCCACCCTATGCCACCTCACCTTTGAGGGAGCATCATCAGGGCCTCTGGATTACAGGGTCCCAGAGGAAGAGGCAGTTTCAGGATCAGTTGGATGATGTTTGGATTTGTCAAGGAAGAGTTCCTGGAAGGAAAGAGATGGCTCAGCACGGCTCAGTAGCTCAGAACGCCTCACCTTGAGGCTCAGGAGCTCTGACCCTGCCACTGATCAGCTTTCCCCGCCGCGGCAGGGGGCCCTGGCCCCGTGGGCTGGAGGAGGTCCAGCCCAGAAGGAGTGTGAGCTCACTCAAGGTTCTGGGCTTGAAATTTCGGGCAGGACGTGGGAGGGAAGACATCCTCGGGGTCGAGCTGCTGGAAGGATGCTAAGCGTCGTAGCACTTGGCCTGAACCCTCTGTTTCTTTTAGAAGCTATAGGGTCTTGAGGCATTTGGATTAATAATAACGGTGGCAGTGGTTACGATAGTGACAAAGCAGCTGACACTCTGGAGGCTTTAGCAATGAATGGAGAGGATCCAACCTCAGCCCATGGAGCTGCCTCTTAGCAGAGGAAACAGGTCGGGAGCAGCCTCCTCATGTTCCCCCAGGATGCAGGAGTCACTGTCACGCCTGCTGTACACCCGAGGAGCTGGGCCTCGGGGACGTTCAGACCTTCCCGCTCAATTCTGGGTATTTTTCTTCTCTCTAATGTGCAGTGGCCCCCTGTTTACTATGACATTGATCTAAATGCCACCATTTCCTTCCTCTGTTATCAAATCTGAACCCACCTATAATGACCCTGGAAGATAATAGAACCTCCTCTCTGGACCAGGCAATGTGACCTGGTGAAAGGGACTTTGCAGATGTGACTGAGTTAGGGACCTTGAGACTGAAGATTAGTCTGAATCATCCAGGGTGAGGGAGGGCCCTTATAAGAAGGAGGCAGAGATCTGAGACAAACTGGAGCAATGAGGCCATAATCCAAGGACTGACTGCAGCCTCTAAAAGCTGGAGAGGATGAGCTGTGTTGGGATTCAGCTGAAAGTGGGGATCTTGGGCCAGCACATGGAGGGCCTCCTTCCTGCAGGGGCTTCCCCAGTGTAACCTGGGAGGCATCTGGAGAGGTTGGAGGATGCTGTGACTCTGACGTGGGGATTGAGTTCTCATGCGTCTCATGGCTTCCTGGGGCCCACAGTAAGGGAGAGGGGTGCAGGAGACCACACTCTAGGGGGTCCAGAAGGGTCAGCCAGGCTCATTTCCTTCGGGGAAAAGCCCACCTTGACCTTTTGAAATTATGAGCTCCCATCTAATATGGAGGCCCTGTGCTACACACAGTACTGGCCCCAAAACCAGCTTGGAGGGGGTTGGAAACACAGAGGATAAATGGACCAGCTCGTCTGTGTCCACTGTGGTGCCCCCAGTCCTCATGCATCCGACCAGCTGAGGACCCCACCCCATGTGCCGTGTGCCTGCCAGGGAGCAGCCTGTTTGAGGGGGCTGCCGGCAGGTTGCTGCTGTTCCCATGGGCGGGAGGCCTGGAGGATGAGGGGCCAGAGCCCATGGGATCCTGCGGCTCCCCAGCCACCAGAAGGAGGCTCCTGTGGGAACCCCTGAGGCCGCTGGTGCACAAGGACTCAGCTGCCTGCTCTCAGAATCTCAGGGAACCGGCTCCCAGAGCCGCCAGGCTGGTGGCTGGGACACACGCCCCTCGTGGCCATGCTCTGCCACCCACTCTCTCGCTGGGTTCTGCCCCCCAACCGCACTGCTCTGTGCTTAGGGGTCAGAATCGGGCTCCGACGGAAGAGGCCGCTCCATGCCGGTGGTAATCTACGGGAATCTGTGCTGGAAACACAGCAACCTGAAATAACAAAAGAGCTGGGCAGGCTCCAGAGGCTTCTGGCGGAGCATTCAACACATCACGAGAGGGGGCGGGCAGCCCAGAGGAGGTAGAGGGCGGGGCCCCGCAAGCCCGCCCAGCCCTTCATTTCAGGAGACTGGGGAGGGTGGCTGGCAGGTGGCTAGTAGGCGGCTGGCTGTCATGGGGGCAGGAATGCCAGGCGTGGTTGCAAGCTTGCTCTTGCAGGAGGAGGAGTGGGCCCTCCCCAGGGACCTCTGTTCTGGGAAAGCAGCCTGAGCCTATGGAGCAGAGGGAGTTGTCGTCGCGTTGCACCGTTTTCATTGTCGTCCCACCACGCCATAGTCTTTGTCGTCGCATCGCACCGTTGTTGTTGTTGTTGCTTCGTGCCATTGTCGTTGTCGTCCCGCCGCGCCGTAGTCTTTGTCGTCGAGTCGCGCCGTTGTTGTTGTCTTCGCATCGCGCCGTTGTTGTTGACGTTGCGTCGCACCTGTCTCTTATACACATCTTATTCCCCCTGGGCCACCCCACCCCCACCCAGGCAAAGGCTCTGGACTGAGGGTGTCTCTCCTGGGACCCTGGATCCCAGAGACCGAGGGCAGCTTCCAGTCTACTGAGCTCCCTGAGAGGTGGTGGTGGGCAGGTAGAGGATGCTTCAGTGAGTTCTAAACACTCTTAGGGGATCTAAGATCCTCATAAACAAAGGCCTAAGTGCTTACAAGGAAACTCTCAAGGGTTCATCTTGGGAAATTATTCAAAGGGCAATAAAACAGAGCTTCTGGCGAATGAAGGACTCTGAGCCCAAGATGGGCTGGGGCCCCTGGTCACGGATCCATGCCGTTAGAGACAGTGGAGCGAATAACCCTGTGAAAATCCAGTCTTCCAAGTGGAGAAAAGAATCAGGACTATGTGGGTTGAGAATCTCTTCTGAAACATATTAGACCCTGGATTCAGGGGCTGCCTGTCCCGGGTTCCCTAGGTTTGCAGAGAGTTGGGGACCTCTGCATAGAGCAGGACCCTCCCAGGAGGGGCCCATGAGGAGAGGCCAGGCCGGGACTCACTGACCATACACCTTCTCTTGCGGGACTCAGCTGGACAGTTGTGGTGATGAGCACAGTCCTGTGTAGGGTCAGCAGTGACCATCAAGTGTCTTCCCCGAGGGTGGCCCTTAGCCTGAGTCCTGCTCACCAGGAGTTGCCTGAGCAGAGGGAGGTGGCAGGCTGGTGGGGAGGAGCTGGGCGGGAGCAGGGCAGGGTGCGGGAGAGTGGCAGGAAGCACAGGAAGCCGGTCCTCTAAGGAGACTGGGTGTCAGGACGTCTCTGCTGAGAGTCACTAAGGCCAGCTCGGGGAGACAAGTCGGCAGCTTAGAGACCACCCTGCCGGAGCGTGTTTGGAACCCATCTTTGCTGCCCCCACCGGCCCCTCGCCCAGCAGGGGCAGCAGACAGACAGGCATGCCCACTTCTAGGAGCCTACCGAAGGAGTGGGGCTGGTTCACGGGCTGTGGCCACAGGGCCGTGTGCCATCTCAGGGCTGGTGAGCACTGACCACGGCTCCTCCTCATGCTGCCCTGCACACAGGCTCCCAGGGCCAGGGGTGTGTTCTGGGTTTCGGACAGAGTCCCACGTGCTCCGCCGACACGGGGGATTTGCTGTGGGGCCCGACTGCCCGGGCAGTGTCCCTCCCGCAGACTGCTGTCCTGCTGTCCTTGTGCAGCCAGGCCTCTCGGCTTGAGCCCTGTCCAAGTGGTCTTTCCTGCACCGAGGCCTCAGAGGCCTGTAAGATAGTGGCCAAGGGCCCCCACCCCCAGCCTGTGCGGAACTGACCATCATGACTGCTGGGTGGTGTTGGAGGTCAGTGCGGCCACTTGGAGGACTGTCCGGTACACGGACCACCATATGGCACCCCCAGAGCTGTGTGGCAGGAGGGCCTGGCTCCCGTAGCCAAGCTCCCTGTCCAGGCACCCCATGCTGGGCATCTGCACCAGGAGGACTGGTGGTGGTCAGATGCTCACGGGGCCCAGGCTCGGAGAGGACGCCACACCGCCTTTGACCCAGTGGAGGGCGTGCTCTCCCACCTTCTGCTCCGGGGCCCACAGAGTCACAGGTCCCCCCTTGACCCAGCCCCAGTTAGTCAGCAGGGACTAGTCCCTGGGCCGCATCATGCTGTGGGGCGGCCACACCGGCTTCAGGGGCCCTCAGACCCTCCGGGCTAACAGACCTAGGGCAACAAGTGGTGGTGTCAACTAATTGTCTTGCTAATTTTTTTAACCAAATTGATCACTGGGCTTCTGGCCACTCAGCTAGGGGGAAAGAGGGGGAGAGGAAGTGAGGGTGAGCAGCTGGCAGTCCGGGGTGGGGCAGGTTCACCCCAGGCAGGAAGGGAGGCAACAGCAGCTCTGCCTTTTGGGGGAGGGACGTAGGAGGACTGGGACCCATGATGGGGGAGGCCTCATAAGGTCTTCGTGGTCATGGGGTCTTGGGGCTCCTAGGGAGTGGGGTCTTTGGGGGCCTTTGGAAGGAAGCATAACATTGCTCTGGGGATGGGTTCGGCCTCATCTGAATCTCCTGTGTCTTGTGTGGGGCCCCGACCTCAGGGACTCTGCCTGGACTCCAAGGAAAGGCCCCTACTTGGCTCTGCGGGCATTCTTCTGGCTGCACCTTGATGGTGCTTCCTTGCCTGTTTTCTTGACTCTTTGCTGACTGGTCTTTGCAGCCGTGGCATGTTTGCTGTGCTCCCCCAGGGAAGAGGTCACGGTGACTCTCCCAGGCCACGGGGGATCCTCCCGGCCTGGTGAGGTTTGGCAAGTGTCCCCAGGCACAAGTGTTTGAGAGTTCTATTAATCCCAGGCTCCAGGCCCTCCTGGGACCCCACCTCTGAGTCTGAGCCATCTGCCCCATCCAGTCAAGCCCTTGGGGCGCCTGTGCTGGGGACTGAGCTGCAGGGACAGAGGAGCCAGTCCACTCTACCTCCCCCAGGTTCAAATTTTGGTGCTTTCTTTTATTTCTTTTTCTTCCCAACCCTCTCCTTACTTTCGTCTTTTTTCCACATCTCACTATGAAGTGTTGCAGATACACAGGCCACGGAAAGCCATTTGTTAGACAACACCTGCCCGTCTCCTGATTTCCTTCGGCCCCCGGCTGCGTGCGCCTAATCACACGCGTGTCCCCTCCCCTCTGCTCTGTCCCTCCTGCCTCGGGTGCACTCTTGTCATCTCCTCTATGTTCATCCTCTGGCGTCGCACTGTCCCCCACCATTTGTTTGTCTGCTTCCAGGAAGGACTGCGGTCACCCGCGTAGCGCCTGCATCCACGGCCAAGCTTTGCTCCCTGACCCGTCAGACTCGTCCTGCCCTTCTGGCGTGTGCCCAGCTCCCCCGAGGGTCCGCAGGGCTGCCCTCCATCATTCTGGGTGAGGCTTGTGAGCGCCTCCCTGTGGCGTTGCCTGAGCCTCCCTCCTGACAGGTCCGGAGGCCGAGATGGAACGCTCCAGGTGGTCCCTGGCATCCAGGCTGCTGTGGAGACCTCGGCGAGTCATCGACTCCGAGCCCCGGGGGCAAGAGCAGCACTGCTGTGGGAGTGCCGTGGAGGTGCCCGAGCTGGCTCCCCGCACTGGGTAGACAGCAAGTGCTCATTAGCCGCGGCTCCCCTCCCTGAGGCCATGTTGGGGCTGCAGAGGTGCGTCTGGCGTTCCATTTCCCAAGGTGAAGCGTGGGTCCTTGCTTCCCTGGCCATCAGACCCTCGGCGGGCAGAGCCCTCGGGGCCAGGCTTCCCCGAGGCAACATCTTGCCGAGCTGGCCCCTCCGTTCTTCACATCCTGCTTCTCCTTGGTCCTCCCTCCTTCACCCTCCTTCTCTGCCCAGTCTACACCTGAGGGGCTGTGTGTCAAGGCCAGCCTGCGGTGGGTACTGGCTCGCCCCAGGTATCACTGGGACAGGGCTGCTGGCCGGGCTCCCCCTGCCCCCCGCCACCGGCTCCACGCCTGCATCTTCCCCAGCTACTCCCCGCTTGGCCACTGGGGGCCTTGGGCTCTGGGTCAGTGGCCGCTGGCTGCCTCAGGCGTGTGCTTCAGAATGCTGAGCTGAATTGAGCTAAAGGGCGTTTCCAGGCACCTGTCTGGCCCGGGGCAGGTAAATCAGAGTGGGGAGGGATAGCCGGGGAAGCCATGGAGGAGGTGCTGCGGTGCAGCTGGTGTGTCTCCTCCTCAGGAGGAGGTGTGTCTCCAGCTGGGACTCAGACCCACATGGTGACCCAGCGGGTGTGGGTGTGGCAGGTCAGTGGGCGGATCCCCTCTGACCATCCAAAGGGGAAGTGGGGGTAGGCACCTGCTCAGCGCCTCCTGCTCTTGCTCCCGCTGGCTAGGGGGGAGCCCATGGGAGGAACTTCCTGCCCATCCTCCAGAGCTCTCGAGGGAGCAGACGCCAAGCCCAGTGGGGGCATTTCTCTCAAATACTAGATCCCAGGTAACTGGGTGCTGGTGGGGATCTGACCAACAGTAGGAGAGGGTGCTTGGGGGTGTCCCCTCCCCACCCCGCCCCCGACTGCAGCTTACACTCATCACCCTCTGCAGGGCCCACAGTATGACCTCTTGGCTGAAGGGGGCTTGCACCCCAGCCCCCAACCTCCCAACCCCGCCACCTTCCTGAGCACGGATGCATCCTTCATCAGGACAGACAGCCAGGGAGTCGGCTCGTGCTCCACACTCAGGATCCGCCCTCAGCACTGAGCGGGCAGGGCCCCCAGAAACGTGCGCCGGTGGCTCGGTGACCACCGCCAGGACAGCCTCTGCCAGAGCCCGACCTCAGCAGACGTGGGATCAGCCTGGGGCACGGGCCGGGCGGGCGGCAGCTTTCACCCGGCCTGCTTATCACCTCAGCTTCTCCACGGCCTCATGCTCCAGGCTCCAGACAGCCTTCATCCCCCAGGCTGGCCGCAAGTGAAATAAAACACTTATCACAACCCAGTGTCTCTCCAACTGCGCCCACATCCCAGTGTCCAAAGCAATCAACTTGCTTTAGGGGAAAGTTCCCAGGCTCTTTTTCTCTGCTTATTGTCTTCCTCTTGGCTTTTACCTTCTTGTTGTTCCTTTACAAGAAGAACAGTGTGGTCCCTGGTGGCCCTGCTGATGGGAAGGCCCCCATTTAGTGCTAACACTTTGTCCTCTGGCTCTGAGGTTGTGCTGTTTGCTGCAGACTTCATCTCTTAGTTCATGCATTTATCCTGGTTTTCAGCTCAGTAACATGGAGACCACTCAGGAGTGTCCCCGCCTTCCATACCGGGCTGCCAGCTGCTCTGGAATAGTGGAGTCTGCTCAGTGTCAGTTGGGGAGAGTTGCTCTGCCCATATGGGCCTCAGGGTCCTCACCTGTAGGGTGGGGTGACACTGGAACCTGTTTCACAGGGTTGCTGGGAGGAGTCGTGGACAGCTCTAGTCCAGGGCTGGCTTCCAGCCAAGCTCGGCCACTGTCATCTCTGTCCTCATTAATAACAGACTCTGCAACAGATAGTGATATGAGAACCTTGGGATGGGCTTGGCTCCTCGTCACCAGGGTGGGATGGGCAAGGGGCTCTGATGGCTGCACAGGTTGTGGACGGTGAGTTCATAGGGAAGCAGATCCAGCAGGACCGGCACAGGCAGAGGTGCAGGGCCTGGGCGCTCCCAGCACCTGGGAAGGGACGCAGTCACAGCAAGAGTGGACAGCCACCTGGGCCAGCCCGCAGATGCCTTGGTGCCCTGGGAAGGGGGCTTACGCAGCCCATGGAAGGAGGGCCCTTGGGGTGGCAGTCTGCTGGGTCTCAGGGAGGAGTGAGGGGGGTGGTATCAGGATCTAAACAAGGCAGGGATCTTGATCATGGATAGGGGGATAAATGGACAGGCAGAGGGATGGATGGATCAGCATGATGCAGGCAGCAGAAGGAACGACCTTTGGAGGAAGAGTCCTAGCTTTTTCTTTTTTTTACAGCATTTGTTAGGACATAGTCAATAAAGAACTTTTATGCAGAATGTATTTCCACAAAACTCCTACCAACCAACAAGGAAAAGAGAACCCAACAGAAAAAGGGCAAGAGTTTTGAAAAGACCCTCTCTCTCCACCCACTCCCCTCCCGGGAGTTGAAGGTAGATGATGCTCACATGTGCTCACAAAGGCTGTTCCCCAGTTACATTCTCAGAGCCCTATTCCTGTGCTGGAAGCCACATCCAGGCAGACAGAATTTATACAAAAAATGTGGAAAGATCTTTCACATGAAAAGATGCTCAACATCACTGATCATTGTTGCTGTTCAGTTGTGTCTGATTCTTTGCAACCTCATGGACTGCAGCATGCCAGGCTTTCCTGTCTTCCCCATCTTCCAGAGCTTGCTCAAACTCATGTCCATTGAGTCGGTGACGCCATCCAACCACCTCATCTTCTGTCACCCCCTTCTCCTCCTTCATTCAATCTTCCCCAGCATCAGGGGTTTTTCCAGTGAGTCAGCTCTTTGCATCACTAATTATTAAGAAAATGCAAATCAGAATCACAAGATACTACCTCATACCCATCAGGATGAAAGAGAAAGTTGCTCAGTCATGTCCAGCTGTTTGTGACCCCATACATTATACAGTTCCATGGAATTCTCCAGGCCAGAATACTGAAGTGAACCCATCAGAATACTGAACCTATCCCTTCTCCAGCAGATCTTCCCAACCCAGGAATTGAACCAGGAGGGTTCTCCTACATTGCAGGCAGATTCTTTAAGAGCTGAGCTACCAGGGGCTCCTATTAAAAAACAAAACAAAATAGGCAGAAAATAGTGTTGGTGAGGATGTGGAGAAACTGGAAGCCTGGTGCTTTGCTGGTGGGAATGCAAAGTGGTGCAGCCACTGTTGAAAACAGCATGACAGTTCCTCAAAAAATTAAAAGCATAACTAAATACCATGTGATCTAGCAGTTTTATTTACGGCATGCATACGACAGATGAGATGGCTGGATGGCATCACCGACTCGATGGACATGGGTTTGGGTGGGTTCCGGGAGTTGGTGATGGACAGGGAATCCTGGCGTGCTATGATTCATGGAGTCGCAAAGAGCTGAACACGACTGAGCGACTGAACTGAATTGAACTGATACCCCAAAAGAATTGAAAGCAGGGTCTCAGAGATATTTGTACACCTGTGTTCACAACAGCTCTGTCCACAACAGCCAAGAGGCATAGCAACACAAATATCCACTGACAGATGATGGATAGACAAAATGTGGTCCATCCATGCAATGGAACGTCAGCCTCGAAAAGGAAGGAAATTCCAATGCATGCTTCCATGTGGATGAACCTTGAGGATATTGTGATAAGTGAAATAAAGCAGACACCAAAGGATAAATTCTGTATGGTTCCACCAATATGAGGTCCCTGGAGCAGTCAGATCCATGGAGACAGAAAGTAGAGGTGGGGCCAGGGGCTGGGGGTGGGGAGTGGGGGTATATCTAGCGGGGACAGTTTTGGGTTTTCAAGATGAAAAGGGCTCTGGGGACAGATGAGGGTGATGGAGGCACAGGGCTACATGTGTACTTGGTGCCAGTGACTTTCCAGCCAAGCTCGGCCACTGTCATCTCTGTCCTCATTAATAACAGACTCTGCAACAGATAGTGATATGAGAACCTTGGGATGGGCTTGGCTCCTCGTCACCAGGGTGGGATGGGCAAGGGGCTCTGATGGCTGCACAGGTTGTGGACGGTGAGTTCATAGGGAAGCAGATCCAGCAGGACCGGCACAGGCAGAGGTGCAGGGCCTGGGCGCTCCCAGCACCTGGGAAGGGACGCGGTCACAGCAAGAGTGGACAGCCACCTGGACCAGCCCGCAGATGCCTTGGTGCCCTGGGAAGGGGGCTTACGCAGCCCATGGAAGGAGGGCCCTTGGGGTGGCAGTCTGCTGGGTCTCAGGGAGGAGTGAGGGGGGTGGTATCAGGATCTAAACAAGGCAGGGATCTTGATCATGGATAGGGGGATAAATGGACAGGCAGAGGGATGGATGGATCAGCATGATGCAGGCAGCAGAAGGAACGACCTTTGGAGGAAGAGTCCTAGCTTTTTCTTTTTTTTACAGCATTTGTTAGGACATAGTCAATAAAGAACTTTTATGCAGAATGTATTTCCACAAAACTCCTACCAACCAACAAGGAAAAGAGAACCCAACAGAAAAAGGGCAAGAGTTTTGAAAAGACCCTCTCTCTCCACCCACTCCCCTCCCGGGAGTTGAAGGTAGATGATGCTCACATGTGCTCACAAAGGCTGTTCCCCAGTTACATTCTCAGAGCCCTATTCCTGTGCTGGAAGCCACATCCAGGCAGACAGAATTTATACAAAAAATGTGGAAAGATCTTTCACATGAAAAGATGCTCAACATCACTGATCATTGTTGCTGTTCAGTTGTGTCTGATTCTTTGCAACCTCATGGACTGCAGCATGCCAGGCTTTCCTGTCTTCCCCATCTTCCAGAGCTTGCTCAAACTCATGTCCATTGAGTCGGTGACGCCATCCAACCACCTCATCTTCTGTCACCCCCTTCTCCTCCTTCATTCAATCTTCCCCAGCATCAGGGGTTTTTCCAGTGAGTCAGCTCTTTGCATCACTAATTATTAAGAAAATGCAAATCAGAATCACAAGATACTACCTCATACCCATCAGGATGAAAGAGAAAGTTGCTCAGTCATGTCCAGCTGTTTGTGACCCCATACATTATACAGTTCCATGGAATTCTCCAGGCCAGAATACTGAAGTGAACCCATCAGAATACTGAACCTATCCCTTCTCCAGCAGATCTTCCCAACCCAGGAATTGAACCAGGAGGGTTCTCCTACATTGCAGGCAGATTCTTTAAGAGCTGAGCTACCAGGGGCTCCTATTAAAAAACAAAACAAAATAGGCAGAAAATAGTGTTGGTGAGGATGTGGAGAAACTGGAAGCCTGGTGCTTTGCTGGTGGGAATGCAAAGTGGTGCAGCCACTGTTGAAAACAGCATGACAGTTCCTCAAAAAATTAAAAGCATAACTAAATACCATGTGATCTAGCAGTTTTATTTACGGCATGCATACGACAGATGAGATGGCTGGATGGCATCACCGACTCGATGGACATGGGTTTGGGTGGGTTCCGGGAGTTGGTGATGGACAGGGAATCCTGGCGTGCTATGATTCATGGAGTCGCAAAGAGCTGAACACGACTGAGCGACTGAACTGAATTGAACTGATACCCCAAAAGAATTGAAAGCAGGGTCTCAGAGATATTTGTACACCTGTGTTCACAACAGCTCTGTCCACAACAGCCAAGAGGCATAGCAACACAAATATCCACTGACAGATGATGGATAGACAAAATGTGGTCCATCCATGCAATGGAACGTCAGCCTCGAAAAGGAAGGAAATTCCAATGCATGCTTCCATGTGGATGAACCTTGAGGATATTGTGATAAGTGAAATAAAGCAGACACCAAAGGATAAATTCTGTATGGTTCCACCAATATGAGGTCCCTGGAGCAGTCAGATCCATGGAGACAGAAAGTAGAGGTGGGGCCAGGGGCTGGGGGTGGGGAGATGGGGGTATATCTAGCGGGGACAGTTTTGGGTTTTCAAGATGAAAAGGGCTCTGGGGACAGATGAGGGTGATGGAGGCACAGGGCTACATGTGTACTTGGTGCCAGTGACCAGGATGGCCAGTCCTATCCCGTGTGTATTTCACAACTATAAATAGAATGCTGCATCTCGTGGTGCTGAGTGAGTGGAGCTGCACACTGACTCCACCAGCAGAGCGACCCTACTGACAGCCTGGCTGGACTGGCCCCCGGGGCAGCAGGGCCACGCTCTGCTTCCTGTCAGGGTTCTGGTCCACGGGCATGTCCAGGGTGTGGCAGTGCAGGGAGCTGGATGCCTCTGTCTGTCTGCTATATTGGGAAAGATTTAATAGAAAGAAGGGCTGCCTTAGAATAAAGGACTGCAGTTCCTGGAAGCCTCAGAATACTGTCTTTACTCATCTGTTGTCTCCAAGGGTCTCAAGAAGGCCCTCGTGGTCCCACATGGTCCACAGATCTTAAGGGGCGCCACTAGGCCCCCCAGCAAGAGCCGGGCTATTTTACAAACATGTCCACGCTGCTCTCCAAATTTATTAAAAAGGAACAAACAGCCTTGAAGAATGAGCGTGAGAAGGGATCCCTGAAGCCCAGCCTCTGCCCAGCCTCGACATCTGTGGACTGGAGAGACGAGGCCCAGATGTTCCCATGGGCCATGGCGACCTGGAAACTATTAATTAGACCGCAAGTGAGATAGGAGCCTGCAGTGTATTTGGCCTCTGCAGGCAGTTATTTTTTATGTTTTGCTGACAGTCCAAACGATCCTAGATAAATCAGAGGAGAGTGGTGGGAGCCGGCATGCACCTGGGGAGGATGAACCCGTGGCTCCGCGAGCACGGCTATGCTAGGAGGGCCCTCGTGTGCTTCTCAAACGTGAAATCCCGCCGGAGTGCAGGAAGGCAGGTTTTCGGGGGGCACTCCAGATTCACGAGCGCGTGTTTGGACACGGGGTGCAGGTGACGCATGGAGGATCAGACCAGGCCTGGGACACCCACGGGCGCGTGAGTCCTGTGTGGGCCCCTGGCGAGGCTGGCGGCTGCTGGGCAGGGGGCTGTCACCTCCAGAGCCTCTCAGGCCTGGGACCTCTCACACCCTCGCGACTTCGCTCCACCTCCGTGACAGTCCTGAGGGAGGCACGAGTCTTCCCTTCGTGTCCTAAGAGAGGCGCTGAAAGACAAGGCGCGGGACCGGGCATCCTCGGAAGCCAGTGCAGGGGTGGGGACGGAGCCCGTCTCTTGCCTGTGAATCCAGCGCAATCTTTAAAGAGGTGCTTGTTAGAAGCCGTGATTCCTTCCTTCCTCCTAATCTGCAGGGACTGTGGATGGGAACCAAGGACTAGTGCGTTAGAGGAGTCAGAGGGAGACAGTGAGGCAGAGGGGTCCCAGACCATGAGCTGCTGGCTGTAAGGTCACAGGGAGACACCAAGGACCAGAGGGGCTGGAGGAAGCGGCAGCAGAGGCCGCAGAGGAGGGTCCAGTCCCAGGAGCCCTCCTCACCGCCACCACCGAGCATGGGGTCCTCAGCTGGCCCCACACAGAGTAGTGAGGGGTGCCCTTGGGGGAGGGACAGTGATGTCACTGTCCCCCGAGTGACACCCCTTCCCAGGGACACTGCAGTGACCCACAAGAACATGCTAGAGTCTGCTGCTGACTTAGCCATCTCCAGGGCGAGCAGGGTAGAGAAATAGGGATGGTGTGATGGAAACCTTGCCGTAGAAACCTCGAACCCGCCGATGACAGTCTGTGCCCACACTCACGGGGGTGTGACTGTGGGGAAGTGTGCATATCACACGTAGGTGGGGGACGGGGGCTGATGGGGCCCGGGACAGGCACCTGAGGGAGACCCCTGAGGCTGGCGTGAGAGGGCCGTACATCGGGGCCCCTTGCCCACCTCACCCCCATGCTCAGGGGTCTGGGTGTGGGGGTTCCTAAGCCCCGCACTGTCCCAGGGCTGCCGGTGCTTTTTTCATTTATTGTGTTGGTCGTGTTCAGTCTTTGTTGCGGGAAGCAGGCTTTTTCTCCAGCTGCAGTGAGCTCTAGAGCACAGGTCCAGTGGTTGTGGCACACAGGCTTCCTCGCCTCGAGGCACGTGGCATCTTCCTGGACCAGGAATCGAACCCACGTCTCCTGCATTGGCAGGTGGATTCTTTACCACTGAGCCACCAGGAAGTCCTGGGGCCACTTCCTGAGTGTTCCGTCTAAACCCTCCTGTGTTTTTCACAGGGTCGGCTGGCAGCCCAGAGAGAAGAGCCGTGTGGAGCCGGAGAGGCAGGTGAACTGCACAGCCCTCGAGCGGAGATACCGGCCTGTGTCCAGGGGTCACAAGGTAGGGGGCATCTTTCTTTTCTCTCTGGAGTTTGGTTCGCCGCCACTTCTGTCTTGTTTCCCTTGTTATCGTTGCTGGTTATGTTGTGCGTGGTTAAGGCTGAGCTGGTGTCCATGGGTAAGTCAGTTCTGTGTCCACGCGGCAGGTGCTTAGTGCTGGGCCAGTGTCCATGCTCTGGTCCATGTCAGCAGGTGGTTATCTGAGTCCACACGGCAGGTGCTTGCTACTGAGTGGTGTCTAAACTCGGGTCAGGTCTGTGTCTGTGTCGGCAGGTGGTTATCTGTGTCCACGCGGCAGGGACTTAGTGTTGAGTGGTGTCTGAACTCGGGTCAGGTCTGAGTCTGCGTTGGCGGGTGGTTATCTGTGTCCACGCGGCAGGGACTTAGTGGGGACGGAGCCCGTCTCTTGCCTGTGAATCCAGCGCAATCTTTAAAGAGGTGCTTGTTAGAAGCCGTGATTCCTTCCTTCCTCCTAATCTGCAGGGACTGTGGATGGGAACCAAGGACTAGTGCGTTAGAGGAGTCAGAGGGAGACAGTGAGGCAGAGGGGTCCCAGACCATGAGCTGCTGGCTGTAAGGTCACAGGGAGACACCAAGGACCAGAGGGGCTGGAGGAAGCGGCAGCAGAGGCCGCAGAGGAGGGTCCAGTCCCAGGAGCCCTCCTCACCGCCACCACCGAGCATTGGGGTCCTCAGCTGGCCCCACACAGAGTAGTGAGGGGTGCCCTTGGGGGAGGGACAGTGATGTCACTGTCCCCCGAGTGACACCCCTTCCCAGGGACACTGCAGTGACCCACAAGAACATGCTAGAGTCTGCTGCTGACTTAGCCATCTCCAGGGCGAGCAGGGTAGAGAAATAGGGATGGTGTGATGGAAACCTTGCCGTAGAAACCTCGAACCCGCCGATGACAGTCTGTGCCCACACTCACGGGGGTGTGACTGTGGGGAAGTGTGCATATCACACGTAGGTGGGGGACGGGGGCTGATGGGGCCCGGGACAGGCACCTGAGGGAGACCCCTGAGGCTGGCGTGAGAGGGCCGTACATCGGGGCCCCTTGCCCACCTCACCCCCATGCTCAGGGGTCTGGGTGTGGGGGTTCCTAAGCCCCGCACTGTCCCAGGGCTGCCGGTGCTTTTTTCATTTATTGTGTTGGTCGTGTTCAGTCTTTGTTGCGGGAAGCAGGCTTTTTCTCCAGCTGCAGTGAGCTCTAGAGCACAGGTCCAGTGGTTGTGGCACACAGGCTTCCTCGCCTCGAGGCACGTGGCATCTTCCTGGACCAGGAATCGAACCCACGTCTCCTGCATTGGCAGGTGGATTCTTTACCACTGAGCCACCAGGAAGTCCTGGGGCCACTTCCTGAGTGTTCCGTCTAAACCCTCCTGTGTTTTTCACAGGGTCGGCTGGCAGCCCAGAGAGAAGAGCCGTGTGGAGCCGGAGAGGCAGGTGAACTGCACAGCCCTCGAGCGGAGATACCGGCCTGTGTCCAGGGGTCACAAGGTAGGGGGCATCTTTCTTTTCTCTCTGGAGTTTGGTTCGCCGCCACTTCTGTCTTGTTTCCCTTGTTATCGTTGCTGGTTATGTTGTGCGTGGTTAAGGCTGAGCTGGTGTCCATGGGTAAGTCAGTTCTGTGTCCACGCGGCAGGTGCTTAGTGCTGGGCCAGTGTCCATGCTCTGGTCCATGTCAGCAGGTGGTTATCTGAGTCCACGCGGCAGGTGCTTGCTACTGAGTGGTGTCTAAACTCGGGTCAGGTCTGTGTCTGTGTCGGCAGGTGGTTATCTGTGTCCACGCGGCAGGGACTTAGTGTTGAGTGGTGTCTGAACTCGGGTCAGGTCTGAGTCTGCGTTGGCGGGTGGTTATCTGTGTCCACGCGGCAGGGACTTAGTGTTGAGTCGGTGTCTGAATTCAGTTCAGGTCTGTGTCTGCGTCGGCAGGTGGTTATCTGTGTCCACATGGTAGGTACTTAGGTTGAGTGGTGTCTGTACTCGGGTCAGGTCTGCGTGCCCGTCGGCAGATGGTTAGAGTGAGCCAGTGTCTGAGCTCCAGTCAGTGTGGCACAGATTGTGATTCTCGGTTAGTGCTGAGCTGATGCCGGCGCTCGGTTTGGGATGCTTGTGGATGAAGAGACGTGATCCACCTGTTTTGGTGGTTCTCACAGTGGACTGTGGCCAGGACGCTAGTCTCGTCTGAGGTGTTTGCTAGGAGGGACTCAGAGGGCAGCGCTGGCTCTGTCCTCGGGGAGGGAGGGGTGGCAGCGCTGGCAAGCCCTGGGTGAGCACTGCCCCCGGCTCTGCCCTTCACCCTGAGCCCCAGAAGGAAAAGCCGTGGTGATGCCTGGAGCCAGGCTGGGCACTGGTGCTCACCAGGGGCTGTGCTGAGAAGCCCAGGGCCATCCCTGGGCCTGGAGGGGGAGCCTCTGTGACCGCCCGCGGGCTGTGCAGAAAGTGGGCAAGGGCCTGACGCCAGGTGTGTGAGGTGGCCCTGCCCACAGCGGGCATCCCTGTGCCGGGCGAGCCCGCCTCGCACTCCGGAGGGGATGGACGCCGCTGCTCACTGTCTACACACCTGCCCTTGCAAAGTGGCTTCCTGGCTTGTTTCTGATCAGATCTGTGGGGTCGGGGCGGGGTCCTCCCTGCAAGCCTCAAACAGAGCTGCTGCCTGAACTGCCAGGACCGCAGCATCATGGTTCGTAACTCAGAGGGAAGGGAGGGCCTGTGCGAGTCCTTCAGGAATGCGGCCAACTGTTGTGTCATGAAATCTGCCAGCCCGCTTTCCCGTTCCTGGTGATTCAGGTCCCGGCAGCACGCACGGGTCATTTCAGCTCTGATGTTCACTGAGGCGCACGCTGGGTGAGCGGCCGGGGGTAGCGGGAGGGGCACAAGGGACCCTCGGGTGAGGGACACAGCCTCTGTCTTGACTGGGTGGGGTCACTCAGGGGGCTGCCTTCATCAAACTCCTCGACGGGTACCCTTACAGCCTGTGTTTTGCAAACGAATAAATTTTCCCTAGAAAAACACAAGCAAGCGTTGAAGTCTAGTTAGAGCAGCGCCGGCTGAAGTGTCCAGGGATGGTACATCAGGATGTCTGCCATTTTCCTCTGAAGTGCATCTAGAAGTAAGACAGGTCCATGGGCCACTGGAGGGGTGGGACGTGATGCACCAGCAAGGATACAAACGGCATAGGCTGCCACCTCAGGTGGCAAGCCTGTGGGTGCTCCCTGCCATGCTTTCAGCTTGCCCGTGCATGGGGAAGCAGGAGAGACTCCTGGCAGGACCATGGGGGCCTGGTGTGTGGGCCATTGTGTGGCCCGCTGGGGTATGTGGGGTCTCTATGGCTTCCCCAGGTGCCTTTTCTGCTGCCTGTCCAGAGCCACAGTCTCAGGTGCGCTGATGGGCGGGGGCTCCAGGGGCCTTGGGTGGGGGCACTGACCCCAGCCTGTGGTCCAGGCATGTGGACTCACAGGCCCGAGAGGCACCATCCCTTCACCTCAGGATGGTGCTCTGGGCAGGCCCTCCCCCCCGACCCCATCCCCTCGTGGAGGAGTTTGCATTTCTTGCTGACCGACAGTCCTCATCATCCCTCTAAGGACCGTCTGCAATCACAGGGCTGTCAGCACCCCTGGCAGCACCAAGGGAAGGTCAAGGTTACCTGCGCCGACTAAGATCCTACAGCGGCACTGAGCTTGGTGTGGAGGCCCAGTCTAATGGGCAGCGTTACAGCCGCCTCTGGCTGGAGAGGTCACACTCTCCTGGCCCTGGGGCCCAGGGAGCTGAATTCTATGACCTCGGAGTCACTGTGGCTGCCACCGGGGGCCAGAGACCACACTTGTAGAAATAGTTCTTTCCCTGAACTTTTAAATTTTATTTTGTTGTCCTTTTCCACATTTGAAGAGGTTGTTTTGAGCAAACCCAGAGAACAATCTCATTCACAGACTCTAAGCATTAGGAGGGCCACTGGTTACACCCACGGAACAGTCCCGAGGCCATGTGAGGCAGAACTGGGCCAGATCCCCACCTCCCGGCATCAAGGCCAAGGAGTTCAGCCAGGTCAACTTTGGTGACAAGTGATAGCCCGCCTGAGGCAGCCTGGGCAGCAGGGGAGCTTATTGACCCAGATAGCTGACCTACCCAGCTACAGGTACTGCTGGACTCTGAGGCCAAGTAACGCCTTTGGGGTTTGGCTCTTCTCTGCCTGCCACAGCACTTTGCTTGGGCCACACCTCACCACAAGGGCCAGGGAAGGACCAGGCACCTGGTTGCACCAAGCCGGTGGTCAGGGAGGAAGGGCTGCCTGGCTGAGTTCAGGCCAAAGTCAGGCCACTGCTGCGTCTGGGCAGGGCCTGCTTCCCCCACCAGAGGGACTGCGTGTCTGGCGGGGCTGCAGCCACAGAAAGGGCCGTGGCTGCGGGTGTCCACGGCCCGGACTCCCCATCTGGCAGACACAGAGCTTCCTGCTGCCTTGCAGGGAGGCCCTGTGTCCCGGCATCACCCTCGGGGAACCCGTGATGTGGAACGCCAGCATTTCATCGTCTATTTTTGTCTTATTTCTGACCATCTACACCTAATGCCTGGTGGTCCAGGTCAGTCAGCCAGATGGAATTCTTTTCCTGGGAGGCCAGGATCCTGGGGAGGAGGGACTTGTCCACGTCACAGGCCCCTCCAGCTACTCTCTAAGCACCCATCCTTCCCCACAGAGCCCTTCACAGGTGGACTCAGGATTCAGCGCCCCCCTACCACACACACGCCTGACAGAACCAACCCACCCCTCTGGGTCCCGGCTGCTGCACTGTCGAGAACTCGGTCCGTGGGTGGCGGTCGGGGCTTTCCACACCTGCCTGCCTGCCATGAGCTCACTCGACACGTCCCCCTTCCCCATCCCCTGCCCATCACACCTGTCTGTCCACAGAGCAGGTGCCCACATGCCATCCTTTGGATGCTGGGCATGCAGGGGCTGATCTGGGCCGTGGACGATAGCTGCCCCTCCCACACTTGTCTGGCCTGGGCCCCTGCCAGGGCTGTGTCTTCAGCAGCTGTATGGTGTGGGGGTGGTGGACACAGTGCCAGCAAGAGGCCATCGCTCAGCTGGGCTGGAACAAAGACATCCAGGACACAGGTGAGCTGCTGACTGGGAGGGAATGAAGCATCCCTTCACACTGACCACGGCTTACAGGCCGCAGCTCAGGCCTCATAAGGCTGTGTGGACTGGGCCCCTGGTGTCCCCCATTTCCTGTGAGGGTGTATCTGATGCCGTCGAGTGGACACATGCAAACTCTGGGCAGTGACGTGTAGAAGTACCCACAGCCCAGCCAGGACCCAGGCGTCCTCGCCCCTTCTCACCCTGGGGAACACCCCACCCTGGGCTTTGCCCCAGAAGTAGGCGCGTCCTCACACCTTTCTCAGTCTCTGGCTTTCCTTTGCGGTTTTAGCGTATATATAGCGTGCCTAAGTCCTACAGCTCGCCTTGCTTGCTTTTGAGTCTTATGAACATGGTGTTAGCTGAGGGGTGTCTTGTTCCATGGCTTGTTCCCCTGAGTGTTCTGTTTCTGAGCCGCGTCTGGGGCAGTGTCCGAGCTGGGGGCCTTCTGTTTCCATTGCTGCTGACCCTCCTTTGTGTGCTGGGTCCACTCTTCACTCTGTTCTCCCGACCACGGACGCAGGGGAGCTTCCGGGCTTTCACCACCAGCAAAGCCACCACGAAAGCCCCGAGCCCCTGGAGTTCAAAGGTTTCTCTATGCAGCACGCACGTGGGTGCCACTCGTGGACGGAGGTCGGACGTGCGCAACCACGCCAGCCAAGCTGTGTGCTCCCGCGGGAGCAGCAGCATCCACGCCTCCAGAGGGCAGCCCGCCCCCGGCACCCCCGCGCCGGCTGGTTCTCGTCAACCAAGTGGTGGCAGGACCGTCTCTCACTTTTCCTTCAGTTCTGTTATCACTATTATAAATGCACATACCTAGACCATGAAACAGATCTGAGTCTTGTGCAAGAAAACCACATCCCTCCCAGGGTGCCTCCCTGTGGCCCCGCTGTCCTGTGTGATCAGGCTCAGTCCGTGGAGCTGACTTGGGCCCCCACGTCTCCCAGGACACTCAGGTGCTGCTGCTCTGGATGTCCTGTTTTAGGCCCAGGGGTGCCCCGTCCACGCTAGGTTCCTGGCCCACGGTGAACCCTGCCCACAGTCAGCATTGACTTCACAGGTATCACAGGCCACGATTCACTGCTGAGTTTGTTGTATATCATAATAGCCTTCCTTACTGCGTATTCTTGTTGCAAGTGTCTTGGGGGGTTTGTAGGCTGGCTTGCTGTTCCACAGACCGACTCCCAGTGTAACTTCACTCTCTCTCCCCGTCATGTGAGTCTCCTAACAGTACTGCGTGTGTACACACACACACACACACACACACACACGGTCATCTGCCCATCGTCTCTCATCTGAGCCTTCTGCTGTTCCATGCAGGCTGCCTGTTCTCCGTGCCAGGTGCTTGAGGGAGGTTCCGGGAATCCCCTTCCTCCTGGGGGTGTGTCTCCACCTTCCTCCAGGGCTGGATCCCTTTTTTTCCAAGGTCCTTTCTTGGTTTACTTTCACTTTCTTGGTTTACTCCCTTGTCTTCCTGGAGCTCACCCTCCAGCACCTTCCTGAGAGAAGATGCCGGGGAGGTACATGTCCATTTTGCTCCGTAGCTCAGGCTCCTTGGCGGCAGGACTTGCTTTTGATTCATCGTGAGCACCTTTGTTCACTGCATTTCTCTTGCCTGGAACATCAACTCCTCCTTTCCACCCATTCAAACAGCTCTTTAGTAAGATATAGCATATAAACACAATGGAATATTACTCAGCCACAAAAAGGAACTAAATTGGGTCATTGGTAAAGATAAGTATGGATGGATCAAATCTGCCAAACAGAGTGAAATAAGTCAGAAAGGCAAAAATAGGTATCATGTATTCACACATGTATGTGAAGCCTAGAAAAACGGTACAAATGAGCCTAGTTCCAGGGAGGAATAGAGACCCAGACTTAGAAAATGCACGTGTGGACATAGCGGGGAAGGGGCAGGTGGGAAGGACTGAGAGAGAGGCAATGGCGTATAGACACAGCCGTGTGTGAAATAGGCGGCTAGTGGGAAGCTGCTGTGTAGCCCAGGGAGCCCAGCCCAGAGCTCTGAGGTGACCTAGAGGGCTGGGATGGGAGGGAGGAGATATATGTATACATCCAGCTGAGTCACACGGTTGTACAGCAGAAACTATCACAACTTTGTGAAGCAATTATACTCCCCCCCCCCAAAAAAAAGTTTGCTCTTTATGGCTGGACTCAACAGCCACCTCCTCCAGGGAGCCTTCCCCACTTCTCAGTACTGAGTGATGGTCGGCCCTTTCCTGTAACTCTGTGTAACTCTCTGCATCACACCGTCAGCATTCATACTCATCATGTCCACTCATTAACTGAGCACCTGTTCCTTGAGCACTACAACAGATGTTAGAGGGCATCACGATGAATCTAAAACAAGCACCCCATTGGCGACAGTTCTGGAATATCCAAGCCAGAAGGGACCCTGGGACCACCCATGAAACTCCCTGTCAGGGAGCCAGGAGCCTGAGACCCCAGGGTTACAGGACTTCTCACCCTGCAAGGACGCAGCCTGGTCCCCTGACCTCAGAT
>SJYC01111683.1:0-30741 GCA_006408675.1 Madoqua kirkii
TCCTTCCTTCCTTCTTCTCTTCCTCCCTTCCTGCCCTCTTTCCTTTATCACATACTTGCCTCGTGCTGTCTCCCTGCTCCCTCTGTGATTTAAGTGTGTGAGTGATGTCTTTGTAGTGTTGCAAACCCTCCCATTCAATGCCCATTGGATGCCTTTGCCTGAATCTCTGAGTGGCACTCTCTATGAAGGACAAGGCCACCCATCCACAAAGCCTTTCCCACTAAAACTGACCCCTTTCCCAGACACTAAAAACCAACACGCCCAGTTCCTCAATGGACTGTAATACCTAAGCCTAGGGTTTCATGTCTTTGTAGACCAGTGTGAGTGAATATCTGTTTGTTCAATGGACAAGCAAGGGGAATTTACACCAAAGACGGTTGTTTATGCAGGTCTCAACACTGGGAGCATCACAGAGAAGCCTGGAGATTATTTCTGAAGGATAAACAGTAAGCCTTTGTAAAGATTGGAGAGTGATTTTCCATCAAGTACAGCCTGTGCTCGTGGGGTCATCACCATGACCAGTGACAGCTGCCCGACCCCAGGATGGGCAGGGTGAGGGTCCGAGGAGGATGCCGGTGGTTTTGCTGTCCCCGCCGCTCACGAGCCGGGCGGTGATGGCTCAGTCGCCTCTGGGCTTTGATCAGAGCTGCCGTCTCACAGCACTGATGTGGTGCACAGATCACATCGCCCTGCGACCACCGCCCAGTCAGTCCCAGAAACAAGGAGGCAGCATGTGCGGGCAGCCCCAGCGCCCTCTCCGCTCAGGGAGTAGTTTGCTAAGCCTCACCTTGCGCTCCGCAGAGGATATTGAAGGGAGGGGAGTGAGCCACCACAGCCCGGTACAGGCTCTTCCTCCAGCAACAATTCCCTCCACCTACCCAGAGCCGCCCTCGCGGCCCCGATGTGGGGCAGGAGCCCTGAGGACACGGAGTTGAGCAGACGTCCTCCATTAGAGGGCCCGGGGAGCGGTGGGTGAGCTGGAGACGCCTGGGGTGGGATGGGGCACACGTGGGAGGCCCACGGGCAGGACAGTGCTGGTGTGGCCGGTTGATGTGACTGGCTCGAGGGGGCCGTGGCTCCAGTTGGATCGGAGGCGCACGGAACACCAGGTGATGTGCTCAACTGGCACATCTGGCAAGCATTTCTCTGGAAAAGGGGCAAGTACCACGGGGCCCCGACCCCGGAGCTCTGGGCACCATGAGAGACGCGTGTCATGTCTGCGATGACCTGAGCGAGGCTGGTCTTGAAGCTGCCGCCTCCTGTGGCCACAGGCCAGACCTAGCGGGAATCTCCCGAGTGGCTGAGACAGTGGGCAACCCCACCGAGCAGAGGGTCCTTGAGGCAAGAGCCTGCTGGCGGGCGCCCTTCTCTCTGGATGTGCTGGGTTGGTCTCTGGGGCTCTGGGTGGGTTGTCCCCAAGCCCCCTGGGGTCCCACCAGCTCGTGTTCTGCTTCCGCTGGATCAGATGGAGGAACAGGCTGGAGGCTGGGGGCCTGCATTCTCTGCGTTTTCGCTTCAGCCAGGGACTCGGGCCAGCAAGGTGTGTGGCTGTGCGCTATGCAGGCTTGTCCGCCAGGGCTCGAGTGCCCTGCCTGGAGCTTCCCTCTCCTGGTTTGTACGGTGGCACTGCCCAGGGTGGGGATGAGTGTCGGGTGTTTACGTGGAGCCGTTCACGTTGCCTTGCTGCCAGCTTGCTCTCGTGCGCCTGAAGCTGGAGCTCATGTGGAAGAGCAGCGTGGGTCCCGGATGCACCGGAGCCCCGCTGGGAGGCCTGGCTCCAAGAGGTCTGCTCACACCGTCTGACCTTGGTTGTTTGACCTGGGGAAAGAATCTGAACTTCTCCACACTCAGAGGTCAGGTTGACTCCCCCGTGGCCCAAGGTCATTTGCATTTCAACAAGGCTGATTCTGCTTCAAGAGCGGATTAATGGGTTCTCTGGAAGCGCTTCCCCGGCTGGGCAGGCGTGACCTGCCTTCAGAGTGGGCAAAAAGGTGTCCATGGATGGATGCTGGGCTTAGAGCTTGGAAGACCCAGGTTCAGAGCCAGGCTGGCCACCTTGGCCAGCTCCCCTTTGCCCTCTTCAGCCCCGGCCCTTGGAGACAGTATGCCTGTGTCCGATTCATTGAGCTGGAGGCCACGCTGCGCAGAGGTGAACTTGGGCAGCACTTGACTCTGCCCTGGCAGTGCTCCGGACCCTGCTGCACCGTCTCCCACCCGCTGTGGCGTCACTGTTCCAGGGCTGTGATCTGCGTGCACTGGGAGCATTGGCGCTTAGCCACCACTAGATCAAACACTGGCAGGGAGGACTTGAGTCCTGTAGAATAGTTTCAAGTGACAGTTGCAGCCCCTTGGGGTCCTCCGTGATGACCCCTAAGGTGACTGACTCAGAACAAAGCTGGGCGCTTGCCTTGCACGTCTGAGACTGGCTGACACTTGGAGGGGTGGCCTCACTTTTCTGATGGTCGTCTTTTAGACAGGAGCCTCCCCAAGTGTGCCGGGGAACACTGCGGTGAGAGACGGGTGTTCCTGGGATGGCTCCTCTCAGGACCTTTCTGGGTGTGGTGTGAGGGGCAGGACACAGAGGTCTGGTCACCTGTGGTCTGATCCTCTGTCTTTGCAGGGCCCCAAGCTCTTATGAAACAATTACAGAGGAGTCCAGATGGTATTAATGGTAAAAATATTTCATCTCTGAGTCTGGCTGACAGATAAAGATAAAGTTCATTCCTTTTTTAAGAGCAAATATGTTAAAGTGTGGTGCTTCTTGAAAATGGAGAAGGCGATGGCACCCCACTACAGTACTCTTGCCTGGAAGATCCCATGGATGGAGGAGCCTGGAAGGCTGCAGTCCATGGGGTCACTGAGGGTCAGACACGACTGAGCGACTTCAGTTTTACTTTTCACTTTCACTCTTCACTTTCATGCATTGGAGAAGGAAATGGCAACCCACTCCAGTGTTATTGCCTGGAGAATCCCAGGGACGGGGGAACCTGGTGGGCTGCCGTCTATGGGGTCGCACAGAGTCAGACACGACTGAAGTGACTTAGCAGCAGCAGCTTCTTGAAAACCTGTCTCAGTGGTCGCTTCCTTCAGCCCAGCTCGCCCTGTTCCCAGCCCTCCCACCCCTCAGTCTGCTCGCGTGGGTCTGGGGCTGTGGATGGTGCACCACCCGTCCTCCTGAGATAGCACCGTGCTTATAGGAGGCGGCCCACAGGTGCTCACTGGGGGAATGATCAGCATTAGGACATCAGGAGGTGGGCCCGTGGCTTCTCTTCCTGATTCAGACTAATACCTGCCGCTCCTCCGGGCCCGAGTCTGCCCACTTTCCAGTCTGCCTCCCGCCAAGCTCTCGCTGCAGGGCCCAGGGGTGAGGGGGGGTACTCCACAACAAGGCCCTCTGCCCCCGACTGCAACCAGGCTTCCTCAAAGGGCAGGCTTAGCAGTGACCCCAGAGCCGCAGAAAACACAAGCGGTGCAGAAACGGTCTGGAGTCGCGCGCTCCTGTCCCGCACCGGTGTGGAAGGCCGGCCTCGAACCCTTGTGCTTGTACTTAGACTCAGGCCTGCAGGCCTGAAGGTCCAGAAAGCGAGTTTCCTTGTTCCTCTGGTCTCTGTCAGTGCAGGGAGAGGGGGGGCAGTGAGTGTTTCTCCCAAACAGCTTTATTTAGATACAGCTCACATACCGTGAAACTCACCCTGTTCAAGAATACGGCTCAGTGGGAGTCACTGTACTCAAGAGTTGTGCAGCCAGCACCACCAGCACCACCATCAAATTCCAGGACGTTTCTTCACCCCCAAAGGCCTCTCAGACCTTTTAGCCCCTGTCCCCACAACCCCATGCCCATCCCAGCACCCTCGAATTCACTTCCTGTTTCCAAGGCTTTCGGCATTTCACACAAAAAGACGCCCCCTTGACCGGTTTCGTTCAGTCAGCACCATGCTTTCAAGTCTCCCAGCGTGGCCTGAGCCAGCGCTGCCTTCAGGCTGAGTGAGTGGCCACCACACGGCTATACCGGCGGTGAAGCCGTGTACAGATGGATGGATAAACGTCCATCTGAGGAGAGGTCTCTGGGTTTTTTCCACTTTTTTTTTTTTTTAATGCTGTGAGTAATACCACTGTGAAAATTCACGTACGAGTTTTTGTGTGGACATAAGTCTTCATTTCTCTTGGGCAGGTACCTCGGGCCACGTTATAACTGTATGTTTAGCACTTGGAGGAACTGTGCGACTGTTTTCCGAAGGGGCTGCACCACTCCACACTCCAGCTGGCCCGCGTCCTCCCAGCGCTTGTCTTCTGCCGTGAATCTAGCCATCCTAGTGCATGTCAGGTGGGATCTCGCTGTGGTTTTGATTTGCTTTCCCTGCTGACTGACGATGCTGAGCATCTTTTCCTGGACTTACCGGCCACGTGTTTATCTTCTTTGGAGAAAGGTCTATTCAGATCCTTTGCCCATTTTTCAATTGTATTTTTTGCCTTTTTATTATTGGGTTGCAAGCATTCTTTCCATATTCTAGATCCAACTCTCTTATCAGACATATGATTTACAAAAACTTCCTCCCACTTTGGGAGGTGCCTTCTCATCTTCTTGATGATGTCGTTCACAGCACAAAAGTTTTAAATTTGATGAATTCTTATTTATCTAATTTTTTTTTTCTTTTCCGTTTGTGCCTTTGGTATCATAGCAAGAAGTCATTGTCTAACTTGTTCCTGTTTGTCCTAAGACTTTTGTGGGTTTAGTTCTTGTATTTAGGTTGTCAACTATTTCCAGGTTAAGTTTTGTGTCTGGTGTGAGGTAGGGACCCATCTTCCTTCTTTCGAATGGGGATGTCCAGTTATCCCAGCACCTCTTGTTGTAAAGTCTATCCTTTCCCCACTGAGTTGTCTTGGCAAGCTTGTCCAAGATCAGCTGACTGCAAAAGTGAGGGTTTATTTCTCAGCTCTCAGTCCATTCCATCAATCTGTGTATTTGCTCTTATTCAGCACCACACTGTCTTGATTACTGCAGCTTTGAAGTTGGTTTTGAAACTGGGATGTGTCAGTCTTCCGACTGTGTTCTCCTTTTCCAAGATCTTTTTTTTTTTTTTTGGCTGTTCTGGGTCCCTTGAATTTCTATGTGAGTTTTAGGGTCAACTTGGCAATTTTGGCAAAAAAGACAGCCGGGATTGTGAAAGGAATTACCTTGAATCAGAAAAGGGCCTTTAAAACCATATGACTCTTTGAGTGGGTTGGGGGAGACCAGAGAACCTTTCTCCAATTATGAGTTCAAATTAAAAGATCAGTTTTTCCATGTCCCAAAACACACCCCTCGTTTAATTCTCACAACCTCATGGAGCGGGCACTGCTGTCACATCTCAGCAGAGAAAATGGAGGCCCCAGGGGGCAAGTCAGGTGCCTGGGGTGCCCTGGTACAGGTGAAGGGGGACCACTGTGGACAGTGAGTGCACCCAGCAATCGGTGGCCACCACCTCAGCCACACAGGGGCCTGGTCCCCGGCTGGGCCTGTAAGGTGGTGCCTGCCCCTTCTGACCTGGGGAGCTGGCGATTCCTTCATTCTTTGCAGACCCGCTCACCCCTGCCAGCTCACTTTGCCTCCCTGTGACCAGGAGGCTGGCTGAGGGGCTTCACAGGTGAGGAAGCTAGGAGGCTCCGAGGCTTTCCCGCAGCCTACCCTGGTGCAGGAATGTTGCTGCAGCTGCGCCCTCCACGCAGCAATGCCGGCTCAGGAGGAGAGGGGCAGGAAGACCCTCACCTTGTGGCTCAACCCAAAAGACCACTGAGTTCTGAAGGGTGCCTTTCCTGCCTCTGCCCCCGAGAGTCAGATGCAGTCTGAGGGGAGAGGCCAGGCCCTCCAGGGTCCTTGTAGGATGGGGGACATGGAGTGGATGCTGGTCGACACACCTTCTGACCCTCTGTCCCCTCCTGAACCACCAAGAAGCCAGGCCAGTGCCTGTGGAAGCCAGGGAGCCTCCACACCTGCCCACTGTTCCACCCCAGACTGCCCACCCACCCCTGATGCTCCAGAGGAAGCCTCCAAGCCCACAAGGACCGGATGGAGCTGCCCGTCACAGGGGAACATTCTCCCTGTACACCTGCAGCGCCGCCCCTCGGCCCTCAGAGCACCTCTGCTGTGGCCCGGGTGCCGGCCGCTCTCCCTCCTCCAGTGAGCAGAGGGGGCAGAGACCAGCCGCCAACCTGAAATGCAGAAGGCATCTCCCACAGCTCCATCCCTCCCTCCTGAGTCTCTAGGGCAGTTTAGTGTTTATTTTTTAACTCCCTGCCACCCTGAATCAGAGCCGCCAGAGTGGGCCCAGGAAGCTGGGAGGGTCTCTAAGCCCTGGGCGAGGGTGATGCCTGTCCTCTGCCGGCCTTTGGCTCCAGTCAGAGACCCTGGGGAGGAGCCACACCCATAGAGGGTTGGACAATGGCTTGGCCCCGCGTTGGACAATGGCTCCTCCGTCCTCTGCCCCATCTCCCCTCATCCAGGAACCCCGGGTACCACTCCTAAGGGGACTGGTGTCTGTGAGGATGATATGAGCAGAGACACAGAGCGTCCCCAACTACCGACTGGAGAGCCCGAGGCTGCCCAGAGCACGGTCGCTCAGCAGGACACCCGTCCCCACCAAACCGGGTCTGCTGAAAGCTGGACCTCTGCCCGGATGTGGGTGCAGGCTGCTTGGAGGTGCAGGATTCGAAGATCTAATGGCTTGGCCCCGCGTTGGACAATGGCTCCTCCGTCCTCTGCCCCATCTCCCCTCATCCAGGAACCCCGGGTACCACTCCTAAGGGGACTGGTGTCTGTGAGGATGATATGAGCAGAGACACAGAGCGTCCCCAACTACCGACTGGAGAGCCCGAGGCTGCCCAGAGCACGGTCGCTCAGCAGGACACCCGTCCCCACCAAACCGGGTCTGCTGAAAGCTGGACCTCTGCCCGGATGTGGGTGCAGGCTGCTTGGAGGTGCAGGATTCCAGGATCTGGGGCGTCCAGACAGGGCGAGCCCCCTACCTTCAGGTCTGAGACCAGGGGGTCCTGAACCTTGAGGGAATGGGGTCTAGGGGAGGTGCCTAGGAACCAGGGATTTGCAACCCGTCACCCTCATGAGGCAGGCTCACAGAGGTATACAGGGTGGCCTCCACCCAGTGACCCCACAGGGGCTGAGGGGGTCTCCCCTCAGAGAGGGAGCACTTCATAGACCTGGGCCTTGGCCTCATGATCTCTGAACAGAACCCACAGGACCCTGTGGAGCTGAGGCAGCTTCTCTGCCTGACTTGGTGTCCTCTCAGCAGAGCCACACAGGAGGGGCCCTACTGGACCACATCGGGGAGGAGGGTGGCCAGTGTGGCATCTCACCCGGCTGGCCGCGCCTGCCACCTGGGGACTGGCGTTATCCCTGTCCAGTCTCAAAGGTCTCCAGCTCAGAAGAGAAGTGGTGCAGACACCCACCCAAAGGTGGCATTCTGGGTCTCTCTCCCCTTTCCCATGCATCTCACCCATGCAACCATCCCACTGCCTTCCCCTCCAATATTTCAGACCCTCCTTATGAAAATGACCCCTTTGGGGTCCTGTGAACCTCAGCCCCTGGGTCTGTCTGAGTGCTGTCAGAATAACATCCACTCAGGAGACGATGCCTTCCTATGACCATGACGTGGATGGGGAGAAGTTCCCATTCTACAGATGGGATCACTGAGGCTCACAGGTCCAGATGTTGTCTGTGTAGCAGAACAAGGGTCAGAGATGGAAAACCCTCGGAAACTGTCCCACAGGCTTTTGCTTGGTAGACAAGGAAACACCAAAAATTATGTAAAGACACATGGTATCAGCATTGCTCAGCTTTATTGCTAGAAAGTGCTAATAGTAGGAAAAAAAAAAAGCAGTTGATGTCCCAGGCAATATTATTTATAGTGTGAAGGATGGGAGCCACCTCCACGTCCAATAGCACCTGCAGTCTAACTCAGTACAGCCAGAGTGACCCAGACAGGCACCGGCAGGAAAAGAGGTGGACTGGTCCCTGTAGCCCCAAAGGCAAAGCCAGCCCCGAGGATGTCACCGGGACCGCATCTGTGTCCCTGCAGCTCCCCAAATCTGTAGAGCAGGCTGGAACTGCAGCAGTAGCTGATGCCGCAGTCTTGAGGCAGAATTCCTTCATCTCAGGGAAACCCTTGATTCTTGTTGTAAGGCCTTTACCTGGTTGGATGAAGCCCACTACATACGGAGGGCATCCTTTTTGCTTGGGGTAACCAGTCATAGAGTGAACCCTGTCTTCCAAATACCTCCACTGCAACTCCAAAAAAAGCATCCCAGGGGCTCCCCAGGACTACTGCCTGGTCAAGCCAACACCTAAGCCTGACCGTCACACCCTCTGAGCCAGGATGGAGGTGGCAGGCCTGCAGGTTCTGACATCACAGGTGATGTCTAGAGGAGCCATAGACCCTCAGACCCTCCCTCGCCCCGAGCCGCGTCTTCCCAGCTTCCCATGGCATCTCCCTGCACACTCGGGGCCTCAGCACTGCAGAGCCAGACACGCCACCGAGAGAGCAAAGGCCCCAGGAGTCGAGACTTGCCCAGGCCCCACAGCCAGTCTTGGGCAAGCTCATGCACTAGTGGTAAAGAATCTGCCAACACAGGAGATGTAAAAGACACGAATTCAATCCCCAGGTCAGGAAATTCCCTGGAGGAGGGAATGACAACCCACTTCCTATATTCTTGCCTGGAGAAATCCACGGACAGAGGAGCCTGGCGGGCTACAGTCCATGGGGCCTCAAAGAGTCGGACACAACAGAGCTTGCAGGCACGTCCACATGTCACACAAGGGAACAGGTGAAGACTGGCCAGGGGAGCCACTGACTGACTGTCCGCTGGTTTCTGTGGCATTTACCAGCCTTCGTTCCCCCCTCTCACATGTGATTATTCTGGGCACGTTCATCTTGACAGCTTCTTGGCAGGAGCTGCCTGCAGCTGCCCTCATTAATGGGGAATGCCAATTACAATTTTCTCAGTGTCAACAGTGATCCTTCACAGCTCCAGCCCCAGATGGCAGGAGAACCACGCTAGGCAACGGAGCTGTCACCCCCAGAGAGGCCCTGGAGCCCGTGAAGACCCTGTCACACCCTCTCTGTCCAATCTTGCATCACCCCAGCTCTGTGGCATGAAGCTCAGGCGAGCAGCCGTGCCTCCCTTCAGGACAGTGTGTGTGACATGCCCCTGTTTCTCAGGGAAACCCTTGATTCTTGTTGTAAGGCCTTTACCTGGTTGGATGAAGCCCACTACATACGGAGGGCATCCTTTTTGCTTGGGGTAACCAGTCATAGAGTGAACCCTGTCTTCCAAATACCTCCACTGCAACTCCAAAAAAAGCATCCCAGGGGCTCCCCAGGACTACTGCCTGGTCAAGCCAACACCTAAGCCTGACCGTCACACCCTCTGAGCCAGGATGGAGGTGGCAGGCCTGCAGGTTCTGACATCACAGGTGATGTCTAGAGGAGCCATAGACCCTCAGACCCTCCCTCGCCCCGAGCCGCGTCTTCCCAGCTTCCCATGGCATCTCCCTGCACACTCGGGGCCTCAGCACTGCAGAGCCAGACACGCCACCGAGAGAGCAAAGGCCCCAGGAGTCGAGACTTGCCCAGGCCCCACAGCCAGTCTTGGGCAAGCTCATGCACTAGTGGTAAAGAATCTGCCAACACAGGAGATGTAAAAGACACGAATTCAATCCCCAGGTCAGGAAGATTCCCTGGAGGAGGGAATGACAACCCACTTCCTATATTCTTGCCTGGAGAAATCCATGGACAGAGGAGCCTGGCGGGCTACAGTCCATGGGGCCTCAAAGAGTCGGACACAACAGAGCTTGCAGGCACGTCCACATGTCACACAAGGGAACAGGTGAAGACTGGCCAGGGGAGCCACTGACTGACTGTCCGCTGGTTTCTGTGGCATTTACCAGCCTTCGTTCCCCCCTCTCACATGTGATTATTCTGGGCACGTTCATCTTGACAGCTTCTTGGCAGGAGCTGCCTGCAGCTGCCCTCATTAATGGGGAATGCCAATTACAATTTTCTCAGTGTCAACAGTGATCCTTCACAGCTCCAGCCCCAGATGGCAGGAGAACCACGCTAGGCAACGGAGCTGTCACCCCCAGAGAGGCCCTGGAGCCCGTGAAGACCCTGTCACACCCTCTCTGTCCAATCTTGCATCACCCCAGCTCTGTGGCATGAAGCTCAGGCGAGCAGCCGTGCCTCCCTTCAGGACAGTGTGTGTGACATGCCCCTGTGGGTGCATCCTGGCCCAGGACGGGAGGCCAGGCTCACACCTGCCCCAGAGCCAAGCAACCCAGCCCTTGGAGCTGGGGGACCCCTGGGGAAAGGGGAGCGATTCGGCCCAGGCGTGCCCTGAGGACACGAGAATGAGGTGAGCAGGGAGCGCGTAGCAGGGCCTCCCGGCTGCAGCCAAGTGGGAGCCTCGTCTGTCCCCACCTGCACATGGGGAGCTGCCTTGCCAGGCTTCCACCTGTGCCAGCAGGCACCCGGCCACAGAGTGCCAATCTTACTCCATGAAGCCTCTTGTAAACTGGGAAGTCAGCCTTCTAAGTCCTTGTAAACTGTAAGGTGTGAAGCCCCCGAGTCCTTATAAACTGTCAAGCACCATATCCCCTAAGTTCCTTGCAAACTGCCAAGTGCCAAGCCCCCCAAGTTCCTTGCCAACTGTGCAGTGTCAAGCCACTGAGCGGCCAAGGCCGTCCCCTCCTCTGTTGCTGAGGCCTTGCTGTCCCCCACTCCCACTTCCCGTCCATGCTGGTTGGTCCTGTGCCCCAGCCCCTAACCCCCACCAGGCCTCTCCATGGGTCAGCAGGGCGCTGTCACAATAGAGCTGCCATAAATGGTTATTGCTTAACCAGGGAACTTGAAATGCAGTGACCACATCCGCCCTCACCTGCTCCTGTTGCGTCTGTGTTGGGAGCTCCCCCGGCGACCTGCAGCGGCACCGTGCAGCGGGCCGCCCAGGGGAGACTGAGTGGGCACAAAGGCTCGGTCATCTCACCCAGCCCTGAAACACGGGCAACAGGGCCAGGAGCACCCAGGACCAGCAGGCGATCCAGCCGTGGCCACCCTCTTGGGGATGTGGGGGTCCCCCCACCCCTCAAATGGTGTGGAGCTGTAGGGGAACCCACAGAGGGAAGCAGGGGTGAGTGGAAGCCCTCCAAGGTGGCCCTGTGGGCCATGTGCACAGACCCATGGCCAGACTCCTGCCCCCCCTGCCCCCACTCAGTAACCCCCCATCATCTTGCAAAGGGTATGCCCACCCTGGAGATGAGGACAGTGAGACTCAGAGAGGGCAAGCAAGCTGTCCTGGCTCACACAGCCAGCTGGGTGGGGCCAGGATTGGCCCTGTGACCTCAGTGGTGGGAGGTGTCCACGCTTTCTTCCCCTCTGGTTCACTTGGCTTGGGACCAAACCCCCTGGAGCTCAGGTCCTTCTTCTGCTCACAGGTCTGCCCTCTGGGCAGGGCTTGGGAGACTAGCTCTGGCCTGGGCCCTGGGCATCAGTGGGGCAGCTGGATGGGGGGCGCAGAGGGCCCACGTGGCGGGCAGGCGGGTGCCTCCTTGCAGCGTGGGGCTGGACACTGTGGGGAGGGGCGCAAGCTGCTGGTGTCTCTGGGCCTCAGCATCGTTTGTCGCCGGATGGAAAGGCGAGAAAAAGGAGGAGGAACGTGGGGCCGTATCAGCTGTCCACTGACCTCCCGGAGCTCTCCAAGGAGACACCTCCCGTGAGGCCTGGAGGGGCTCGGCAGCTTTCACCATGTGCCGAAGTTGGTGGGAGCTCAAATCCAGCCGTGGCAGCACCACTACCCTGAGGGCCCCCTCCATAAGAAGGCAAGCAGAGGGGCCACCATCACCACCGAGTCCTCTCTGGCCCCCTTCACTAAGGGAGCCAGAACCGTACCCCACCCGCCCCCCGCCAGCTGGCTGGTGGCAGCCTTGGGCAGAGCAGACCCAAACCTTCTGTGAGCGCAGGAGGAGCCGCAGCTCCCGGCCATGTCCACCTCACTCCTGCTGACGGGTCACATCAGTGACCTCAGTCCTGACACGCCAAGATGGGGAGACAGGCCCGTGAGGCTCCGGGCGCCCGACCCCGCCTCTCGGAGTCCAGAGCTCTGGGGCTCAGAAGCAGGACGTTCCTGCCAGGCTGAAGGTCAGTGCCTCGTGGAGGCAGTGGCTGTGGGGTGCAGAGGGAGATGACTGCTTTCTAGGAAAGTACCTCGATTCTCACTTTAGGCCCCATACCCCCCGGGATACACTTTCTCCAGGGGACCAGGAGAAGGCGCGGCCCCGCCTCCGGCCACCAGGGGGCACTACAGGGGTGGTGCCCCACCGCCTGGGTCTGGAGGGACCCAGGGCCTGGGCTCTGGAGCTGGAGGCGCCTCCCAGGGCTGCTGGTACCTGTGCAGCTGCCGTCACCACCAGCACCTCCAGGGGCCTCCCCCAGACCAGCGACTGAGCCAGGACGGCCCTTCCCACTAAGCGATGGCTAGCCAGCCCCGCACTCCAGCAAGACTCTGAAGGGGAACTGGCTCTCTGGCCCCTGGACTCGAGGTCCGCACCTCACCCCCAGCTCCCCGGTGGCAGAAGTTCACAGCAGGAGTGGTCGTCACAACAGAACAAACAGGTCTCAGTGGCCGTTGGTCCTGCCATCACGTCCCCTCCCTTCCCCTGCGCCCAGGGGTCAGGCCCGCAGCGCGTCATGGCTCACAGGCATTCGGGTGCGTGCCCAGTGTCTGCAGCGCGGTGGGGCGGCTCCCCACCCAGAGCTCCGGTGTGGGTGTGGGCACGCCTCTCCCGGGACATCCGCTCCCACGTGGCTCTCCCCAGGGCCAGTTAGCGCCAGAGAATGGCAGCTGTGGCTGCCAGCCTCTGCTTCCTCCCTCTGCGAGCAGAAACACTGTCCCCTCAGCATGCCAGGGCCTGCTGGCACCCTGGCACTGGCCCTGGGGCCGGCGGGGAGGCCGCCCCAGGCCGTGGTCTCGAGCCCCCAAGCTGCCATGACTCTACCTGCCAGGGTGGTGGGGGTTACTATGAAGATGTGAGAGGCAGGGCCCCAGATGTTCACACAGGGTGCCACAGCGGTGTCGTCACATTCCTGATCACTTGCCACTCAGAAGCCAGCCAGAACTGGTCAGATAGAGCCCATGGGCTTCTATGGGGGGAGAGGAAGGGTCAAGAGTTGCCCAGAGCTGCTATTCTGCAGTCCTCAGACAGCCATGAGCCTCCGGCCCCTGTGTCCTCTTTCAGAAGGGCCAAGGACCCGCTGAAGGCCCCAAGCTCTGGTTTGCTGGGGATGCAGCGGGAAGGCAGGAGGACCCTCACGGAGGAAGGAGGGACCCTGAGTCCTTCGTCCTCACCCTTGCATCTCCTGCCAAAGCCCGGCTGTCCCAGCCCCCGACCAAGGCCGGGTCAGGTCACTTCACGTCTGGGCCCCAAGTGGCCCTGGGGTCACGGAGCATCGGAAATGCCCAGAGAGGGGGACCAGGCAGAAGTGGTTGAAGCGCCTGCAGCGTGGTGACCCCCTCGCTTCAGCGTCATCAGGAGTGGGGGGTGAGCGGCCCCCTGACGTCACGTCTACAGAGATGGCCGGGCCTCTGGAGCCCTGGTCTTCCCCGCGGCCTGATCTCCTGACTGCCTGCGGGGTCCTGAGCAGTCAGGAGCCTGGCTAGGGGTGGCAGCAGGTGGGACTGCAGCGGCACTGGACAGCAGGAGTCCTGGGGGGATCTGCATCCGCCTCTCTACCACAGGGACTCCAGCCGGGCCAAGGAGGCCCTGATGCCCAGCACTTCCTGACTCAGCCCCTCATCACCCCCATAACACCCGGGGCAATCGCTGGTGCCCCACTGTCTCTCTGTCTCTCCGACTCTCCATTTCTGGCTTAATACCATCAGCTCGTGTCCAGACCCCGCAAGAGGAGCGGCTTTGGTGTGAGGCTCCTCTCCAGGACATCCTTCCTTCCTCTGACCCTGTGGGGTCCTTGGGAAATGACGCTCTGCACCCCGGGAGTGGGATCCACCCTTCTCACTGGGGTGGGGGCCCCAGGTCCTGGCTGTGGCCGCCCCATCTCGGGGACAGAGGCAGCCCCAGCATGGGGATGGCCCCTTGGAGGTAGCAAGCCCAAGCTGAGTGGGCAGATCTGCCTACAAGAAGAGAGCAAGAGGCAGGGAGCACAGGGGCCTGTTATCAAACGCGCCGGGCCCCTCCTCCCTCCATGGGCGATCCGCCTCCCCCGGGGCAGGCACCTCCATGCCCCTTGGCCGACTCACAGTCTGTGGTGTAAAGGTGAGGACAGTCCTGGGACCCTGTTGCTTGAGTGGAATCTGCGGGGCGTGAGACAGGATTGGGCCTCTGTGGGGGCCGAGTGTCCACACAGACATTCCCGGAATCAGCTGGGGCCTCACGCTGTGCTGTCATCCAAACAGGACAGCCGCGTGGGAGGGGGCTGTCCTGACATTTGGCTCCGTGGCCATCCTGGCAGAAGGAGGGGCGTCCTCAGTGACTCAGGAGGCTGGGCCCTTCCTGCCTCCTCTCTGTTCTCTGCACCCCCTCCTGCTTCCTTGCACACACTCTGAAGCCCCACTGCATGGTCAGACCCAGCTTCACATTTCTCCTCCCAGAAACAGCCAGAGCTCCCCAGCCGGTGGTGGCACAGCCGTGTTGGAAAGCCAGCAGTACCCACTGTGCTCAGCATCAGACGCCCATGACAATTCAGCATGGCTCCAAGCCCACCTGCCCACGTGCAGCAGAAAGGGAGGTTGCTATGGGGACCACGGGGCGCTGGCAACAGCCCGTGCAAACACACACAATCCATGACGTCCCGGCCATGGTGGGGTCTGCACATGTGTGCGTGCTGAGTCTCTCAGTGTCCAGCTCTTTGTGAACCTGTGGACTGTAGCCCGCCAGGCTCCTCTGTCCGTGGGATTTCCCAGGCAAGAATACTGGAGTGGGTTGCCATGCCCTCCTCCAGGGGATCTTCCTGACCTGGGGATCAAACCCATCTCTCTTACGTCTCCTGCATTGGCAGGCAGATTCTTCACCTTTAGTGCCGCCTGTGATTTTGGGTCCCAAAGCAGAGAAGAGGGAGGGAGCAACATTCTTACTCTGCCATCGACTATCTGACTTTGACTAAGGTGTTGGAGAAGACTCTTGAGAGTCCCTTGGACTGCAAGGAGATCCAACCAATCCATTCTAAAGGAGATCAGCCCTGGGATTTCTTTGGAAGGAATGATGCTAAAGCTGAAACTCCAGTACTTTGGCCACCTCATGCGGAGAGTTGACTCATTGGAAAAGACTCTGATGTTGGGAGGGATTGGGGGCAGGAGGAGAAGGGGACCACAGAGGATAAGATGGCTGGATGGCATCACGGACTCGACTCGATGAACATGAGTCTGAGTGATCTCCGGGAGATGGTGATGAACAGAGGCCTGGCGTGCTGCGATTCATGGGGTTGCAAAGAGTCGGACGCAACTGAGCGACTGAACTGAACTGAAGGCACATAACTGCTCCAAACCTCCATTTCCTTACTTGTGAGATGGGATTAATAATAGTGCCTTCTTCACATCCCCTAAGGAAATGTCCTTGGAGCCCCAGCCCAAGGCCCAGCCATGTAAAGGTTCTGCTGCTGAAATAAGCATGGCCACAGCCCCACCAGCCACAGGTGACTTGTTCTGCTGAGGACCATGAGCAGAGGAATTCTAGAACTGATAGGGGCATCTGCAGGGTCTGGGCCCTGGTCCCTCTCCCTGGTGCTTTATTTCTTTGACACCTGATGTGGACCTCCTGGCCTAAAATAAGTGTGTCACCTCCTGCCATCACAGCTCCTCTCCACTCCCCAAAAGTTGGGATGGAACCACCCCCCCCGGTGTCACATACCTTGCTTCTGCACCCTAGGTCAGAACTAGGCACGCGCCATGTTGGGTTGCTAGGAAAATAGGGAGGTAGTTCAGCAAGAGCACGGTCAGGGGTCACATCACTACCATCAGGGACGTGCACAGGATGAGGGACATGAAACAAGTCAGATGTACACTGTGGGAGGTGGGGTGGACGCTGGTGCGGAGCGGGAGAAGCCTGTGAGTGCCGGGAGACAGCACTCATGCATTTCAGCCGGAATGTGACCCTTGCCGGGGAGTCAGGTTCCAGAAAGGGAGAACAGTGTGGACACGGCCGACGGGCAGACAAAATGCAGTTTGGCCAAGGGGCAGAGAGGGGGCAGAGGCCCAGGGACCGAGCAGGAGGGCGGGGTGACCTCCAGGCCTTTACCGCTGCACCACAGCCTTCCAACTTATACCTGTAGCTCAGAGAACTCCCCACTCCAGATTCCTGTAGGTTTTCTTTAAATGCACGTGCCTGGGCCCCACCCTTGAGCCCCGATCCAACCTTGGTGCTGGGGTCCAGGGGTCATCTGTTAACTGTTCTGTCAGGAACAGGGAGCCATTGAAGATCCTTGAGCTGGGGGCTGGGGAAGGGGCTGCAGAGGACTTGACCTTCCCCGCCTCTGCACCCTCAGCATGTGAGAACTCACAGAACACCCCAGAGTGAGAGGCCTGGGTCAGCATCCGTGCAGACGTGGAAACAGCTGGCAGATGAGAAGGGAGGACAAAAGTGATGTGGTTTGATTCCTCCAACCTATCACTCATGACTCAAGGGGAAGCTTCCTTGAGAAGCCTCGGCTGGCAGACCAGGAGGGGAGCTGCCAGGGAAGGCAGCCGTGGTGTGGGAGCTGGGCCAGCTCAGAGCAGTGAATGGGGTGCTCTGACGGAAGGAATTGGAGGGGCTGTCCCCATGCTCCTCAGAGGGTCTCAGCAAGTGCAGGTGGATGGGTTCCAGGGACGGGGACCCCCTTGAGCCCTGGGAACCCCTTGGTCCTAGACAAGCCAGAAAGGTTGGACACTGGCTGGAATTGGCTTTCGCTGAGAATATTGGTTTCTGGACTGTCCCAGGGCAGGGAAGGGTCAAGAACAAAATTCTTAGATGATGTTTGGGCTTAAAATGTCGTGGGGTCCAAAACGGTTGTGTGGCTGGGGCTGAGAAGTGGGGAAGCTCACCCAAGTGGCAGTCTCAGCAACATCACTGGCCAAAATGCAGAAGAGCCCTGATGCCCATCCACAGATGGCAGCTGAACACAGCCCATCAGCCTGATGGAGCACTACTTAGCCAGAAAGAGGCATGGGCACACCCTAGCGTGGGGGGGCCTCAGAAACACGAGCAGACACAGAGCACGCACCGCACGGCTCCATTGATCCGAAATGCCCAGAGCAGGCAGATCAGAGACAGAAAGCAGGCCGGTGGCTGCCAGGGCCTGGGGGGTGGGGCGTGACTGCTAATGGGAACAGCACTTCTTCTGGATGATGAAAAGGTTCTGGAATTCGGTAGTGGTGATAGCTGCACAGCATCATGCATGCCCTGAAAGCCACCACATCGTGCACTTTGAGAGGGAAAACTTGATGGTGTGTGAATTATATCTGAGTTAAAAACAAACAGACCCCAGCATTTCAAAGTTAAAAGCCACGTGACTGCTCAGAACCCGCAGCTCTGGGGCCGTTTCCCAGCAAGCCATTTCCAGGGCCCGGCAGGCAGAGGGCCTGGGGTGGGGTGGAGGGGTGGACAGGCACAGCCCCACCTCGGTCGGGAAGACCCAGGCCAGCACTTTCCTTCCAGAATTGTCCTCCTAGACATGCATCTGTTGCATCTGTATTAGCATGCATTCTCGCTGTTTTGAGAATTATACAAACTGAAGTAATAATAACAATAAGCCCTAAACCATTGGCAGTGATCCCATTTGGTAGGAAAGAAACATCCTTTTCTGTCCGTTTGACTTGCTCACACTAAGTGATACTCTGATGGTCTTTAAATTACAGAAGAAAGTGTAGAAGCCCAAGCAGAGGGCTTTGCCCCAACTCTGGTTTCTGTCCAGGTGGGATCTGACAGGTGCTGCACATGTGCACACACGGACACACGTGCACACAACACGTGCGCACACACGTGCACAGCACACCAAGGGGAGCTGGGGCAGCAAGCACTGAGCTGCCGGCCACAGTGACAATGGAGGTCGTGCCCTCCCTTCAACTCGATTTTGGCAGGAGAACTAAGAATCTTGCTGGAAGGAGGGAATTCGAAGAATTTAGGCATTTCCAATCCAGGTCAGGCTTTCTCTTTCCTGGGTGGATGGACGGCTGCCCTCAGAGGCCA
The DNA here is from genome assembly GCA_006408675.1 of Madoqua kirkii. Taxonomy (NCBI): domain Eukaryota; kingdom Metazoa; phylum Chordata; class Mammalia; order Artiodactyla; family Bovidae; genus Madoqua; species Madoqua kirkii. The sequence continues at coordinate 18,221 of SJYC01111683.1, forward strand.
ACCCGCCCTCAGGGTGTGGGGCGTGTCTGAGGGTCCGCTCCGCCGTCCAGGAGGCGAGGGGCAAGGCTGGTCTGTCCCTCTGCCCCCTCCCTGCTCTCAGGGGCCAGCCAGCCTCCGAAAGGTCAGAGGCCACACAGAGGGCTGTTTAGACATTGCTCCTGAAACCAGGGCCTGGCATCCCCAACCAGGGGCAAGGGAACAAGACCCACACTGAGCACTTCCCCAAGGCTGCGAAGGGCACTGGCCTGCAGACTATGGGCAGTTTGCCACGTTCCTCGTGGGCTGCCCGTGGGCTCTGTGTTTTCCTGTCTCTGCTCTCTCTCCCCTCCCAACAGTGAGTGCTCAGCCATGGTGCCAGGCCCAGGCTGTGCCCACACCCCAGCTGGATCCCAGGCCTCTCCCACTACACGCTCCACCCCAGCAGGGGCTTATCCAGAGCAAGTGGCCAGGTGGGGGCGGGCATCCCTTCCTGCACCTACCTGGCCGCCCTCGCCTCGCCCAAGGTGCCACCCCTCTGGACAGGCTGCTCCGCAGCTCAGGACAGCCTTCCCCCCGCCAACCCCGGGTGCTCGTGAGCCATAGGAAAACCCAGATCCATCTCCACAGAATGATGACCAAGCAGAGAAGACTTCTGGCTCATGACCGCATCCCGAGAGGGGCTTATTGAGGATTAAGGGGGCCATTTTCTTTTTAAAGGGACCATGCTTTAGTTATAAACTGACAGAAAACTCCATGACCCAGGAGACGGGCCTGGAAACACACATGCAAGGCCAGTGTGAGGCCAGGCCCGAGGCGTCGGTGGGGCTCTCAGTACCAATGAGATGGTTGGAATGTCCCCCGGCTGCAGGGGACAGGGGCGTGGGGGGTGCCTGGCCTGGGAGGGGTGCTGGCAGTTGCCCTGATCCCAGGCTGGCAGCCAGTGGAGGGCACTCGAGAGCAGAGCTCTCTGACCTTCTGAGACCCTGGTGGCGACAGGGTGTCCAGTGAGGCCTCTGTGGGCCTCCAGCAAAACTACCACGACCCAGCCCACAGGTCCGCCCTGGGGTTTCATAGGGCAGAGCAAGCGGGTGGGGCCAGGCAGTAGCTCAGAGTCACCACCGTGGTCTGCCCCCACCCTGGGATTGGCACCTTCCTCTTGCCCACCTGCCCAGTGGTTCCTGGCTCACACTAACCTGCCTGGTTTGGAGTTCTGTGTCTGTCTCTCAGAGACCAGAGAGAGTCTATCAGGGTCACCACCCTGTCCCCACAACTGACCCCACTGTCACCTCCTGGAGGGCAGACCAAGGGCTCCACCACTCCCAGTGCCCTCCTCACCCAGGACCCTAGGTGGCCAGGCCAGCTGCAAGGCTGGGATGAGCCCTCATGCTCTGATCCCATCCCTTCAGCCAACAGAGACAGGGGAGCAAGTGAGGGGGGTGAGATGCCCCAAAGTAACCAAACCTGGACCACAGCCAGCGCGCCCAGCATCCCCACGTTAAACACTGAGAATCCCACTTCCCAGAAATGCCCTCATCACAGGCACATGGAGCAGATGCCCCCCACACCCTGATTCCAGTCACTAGCACAAACTGCCCGAAGCTGGCCCCCACCAGCAAGACCTCCCACTCCCCGCCATGCCCAGGCCAGTCTCCCCCATCACGTTCTTTAAGACTGTTGTGAACGTCCCCTGGTCCTGTGTGCAGGGTGCGGAACCCCAGCCTCCTGGCAGCCCTACCTCTGGTTCTTTCCTCACCCCCTTCCCGAGCCCTCTCCCTCTGCTGAGTGACTCTGGGGCTGAGGACTGGTATTCCCGCTTAGGAATATCACCGTGGGCTTTGGAGAGGGGCTGCAGGACAAGGCCCACCTTTATTCATGGCCATTCTTCATCCTTTTCAACCACAGTTTCTCCCCTCACCCCTAATCAAGAGGACTTGGTAAAGCCAGGGAGAAACCAGGGAATGGGGGTGCCATCTATAGGCCCTGGTATTCACCTCTCATGCCCTCTCAGGCAGCCCTCGCAGCTCTCCTAGGGCGCTCATCACACCCTGTTTCTCAGAGAGGTAAACTGAGGCTGGGACAAGCAGTACGACCGTGACCTCAGGCCATAAGTCCTGGGCTGACTCATGTCTGCCCAGCTGTTCACTAGGCCCTGCTAAACCCAGCTCCTTTCTCCCAGCACCCAGTCACCCACAGTCCTCACCCACCTGCCCCACCTGACATGATGCTAGGGGCCAGGGGCACATAGACACAGGTGAGACTCAGCTCCTGCCCTCTGCAGGAAGTACTGCTGACACTGATGTATAACCTTCTGGAACTTTCCACACCTTCATGGGTATGTAATGTCTTCACTAACAGGATCTGAAACATGTCCTTGGATTATGACACCAGGACACTTTTCCAGAGCAGGATGCCTTGAGCCAGCCTGCTGATGGCCATTCAGGTCGTTGCCGCTTCTCGCTATTGCTAGTGCCTGCACCCTCTGTTCCTGTAAGTGTGGACACTCTTGCCAGCGCTCCTGTAGAATCAGCCCCTAGATAGTCAAGCCTACTGCCAAGCCTTCTGGAAAGCTGGGCTGAGTCACCGACCACCGCAAGCCAAGAGGGCTGCTCCGCCACCCCTGCGTTAGCACTTCTTGCTACCCACGACCCCATGTCAGAGCAAGAGTCAAAAACCAAGGTGACACCCTCTGGTTTCACTGTGCCTTTCTTCAGTTCCCCTGTGCCTCCACTTGGTGGGGCACAGGGCTGAGAAAGACTGGCTCACTGCCTGCAGAGGTGGGGGAAGCGGGACCTGTCCCCCCAGGAAAGGAGCCAGTTCCTCCTCTGGCCCTCTCCAACCTCCACTCCTGAAGCTGCCTGCACAAAACCTGCTGCTGAGAGACAGGCTCACACCACCTGTTTGCTGCCCTATGAACGTGGGCTCATCTTTTCACTCATCTGAGCCTCATCCACAAAAAGAGAGCACACAAACTGAGCAAGAGAGCATGTGTGAGAAAACAGCCAGCATGCAATGGGTGCTCACAAAGCGCTGGGAAGCTGCATCATCACCATCATCACCACTCTTATCACCATCAGCCCCAAAACCTCCATGATATCTTTCTAGAAGGCTTGGCACCATCATCACCACTACCATCATCAACACCATTACCATCAGCACCATCCTCACCATCAGCACCATCCTCACCATCACAATTATCATCACCATCACCACTACCATCAACACCATCACCACCATCATCCTTACCACCATCCTCACCATCATGACCATCAGCACCATCACCACCATTCTCACCATCACCATCATCATCACCACCATCAGCACCATCACCACCATCATCATTACCATCATCCTCACCATCACCACCATCCTCACCATCACAATCGTCATCACCATCACCACCATCAACACCATCAGCACCATCAGCACCATCACCACCATCATTACCATCATCTTCACTATCACCACCATTCTCATCACCACCATCAGCACCATCAACACCATCACCATCATCACCATTATCAGCAGCAGCACTCATATTCCTCTCTGTGGATGCACCCTTGTGTCCTGAAACCTTAGGGTGCAGGCTGGGCCTGGCCCTGGCTCCTCGATCTCAGCCCTCTCTCTGAGACCCAGCATGCAATCTTTGGATCTTTGGATCTCCAGAGTTTCCTTCAACAGACAGTTCTCCTCACAGCATTGAGAACAGGCACAGTGGGACAGGGATTCTTGCTGCCCTTCCTTTGTGTTTAGTTGTCATCAGTAAAACCACTGAGAGCATCTCTCAGAAATAAACAAACTTGCATTTTTTGACAGATGGAGGGTGGAAAATGACTCACAGGAAGCGCATGCTAAGTGCACTCTCCCATTAGGTATGAAGGGGGTCAGGTTTCAGTGCTATGGCCAAGAATGCTGCGGCTCGCTCAGGGGACGCTGCTGTCAGTGTGGGGAGCTGGCAGGAGCACCCGCCGCCTGGAAACACCCGTGAGAACCTTAACACAGCATCAACACATCCTGCACCTACCTCCACCGGCCCTCACGGTGGCGTCAACACCTCCACCCTGGGGCACCGCCTCGGAGCCGGGGGTCCTGGCAGTGCTGGTGTTGACCTGATCCTGTACCCAAGTAGTGGACTGAAAATCCTTTCTGTGCAGCACATGGGCAGCAGGAAGGCACCGCTTGAGTGAATGAAGCAAGGCCGACCCCGTAACGTGTGAGCTGAGAAGGGCTGGTCAGAGGGAAGGATGCTGGGGAACATGGTGGGAGCCGCTCTGTACCCACTACCCAGAACTGTCACCTCACCATTTGCAGAGAGTGGATCTACACACACAGAGCCTGCCCCTTTCTGCCGATGAGGAGACTGCTGGCCCCGGGTGCCCCTTCAGTCCGGCGCTGGATGACCGCCAGCATCTTTGGAGACGCCATGGAAGAAAGATCAAAGGCCAGAACCTCCCAGCCCGGGGGAGGCAGGACTCTGGCTGTAAGGCGGCAGCCAGATGGAGCGGGTGGCTTGGACAGCATGACTCGTGTGAAGCCTGACTCCCTGGAGAAGGGATGAAGGATGGCTCAGTTCTTCACATCCCACCTCGGACCTCTTGGTACCAGGTCTAACAGCCTCCCTAGGGACAGCAGGGTAAATAAAAGAGCCAAAGGTGGTGACACCTTCCCAGGAAGCACCAGCAGCGCAGCTCAAGAATCTAGGGTGCTCAGGGCTCCCAGAGACTCGAGGGTTCAAGAAGCCGGGAGGGGTGTGGGTTGAGGTGTGGCCTCTGCTCCGTGGCCCACCTGGAACCCCAGGTTGTGACGTTATGTGGAGTAAGGGTCTTCACAGATGTAATTAGGGAAAGGAGATGAGATGGGATAGTCCTGGATTCTAGCCCAAACCCAACAAGGGCCCTGAAGGGAGAAAAGTATAAGAAGGTCCAAGACACAGACAGAGAGAAACCACGTGAGGACAGAGACTGAGCTTGGAAGGTCGTGGCCGCAAGCCAAGGGATGCCTGGAGCCCTCAGACCTGGAAGAGGCAAGAGGGACCCTCCTCCAGAACCTGTGGAGGGAACCCAACCCTGCGACCCCTGGGTTTGGGACTTCTTGTCTCCAGAACCACAAGAGGAGAGATTTCTGTTGTTTCAAGCTGCTAGGTTTGTGTTACTTTCCTACAGCCGCCTCCAGCCACCCCCAGGAGCATCAGCACACTCAACAGGGGAAATGGCCGGGTCCCTTCCCAGGATTCTCATTCTCCCAGTTCACTTGCTTGAAATAAGTCCCAGGAGCACGGAACATCAAGCCCAGAGCCCATAGCACGTGGAGACGAACCTCTTAAAACCCTCAATCGCAGCCCAACGTCTCCGACCTGAGACGCATCACCAGGTTTCGAGGAGCGGTGTCCCTTCTACTGTTTCTGTGACACTGACTGACTCGTTGCCAAGTCTGTAGCCTCTGCCTTTCTGTCTATTTAAACTTTTCCTCTCTCTCTTTAATCAGGGCCCCTGTGCCCTATTGTTGTCCCCTGTGTCAAGATGCCCCTCCTCAGGCCCCTCTGGAGGGTACGATGGGTTTCCGGGTCCTGTTTGCTCAAGTGTGGTGTATCTCCTTCTGCCGCCTGGCGGGTGTCTGTTCTACCACAGAGACTAGGAGTCTGGGTCTTGGAGCCAGGATTGGGCAAACCTAATCCTGGATTAGGTGGATTTCAGACCTAGAGCCTTCACAGGAGGGTACAGTGTGGTGAGGGGCTTCAGCCACAAGTTGGGGAAGGGGTCAGGTCCTGGCTCGCTCCTGTGCCACCTGCACGGCCTCAGATCCCAACTTCAACCAGCCCCAGGTTCCTCCACCAGGTGGATAGTGGATAGTGTCCCCCTCCTCAAGGAGAAGGGGCGACCCTGCCGCTCCTTCCAGGGGGTCGTGGAGCCCCCAGCCCTTCCCTGATTCTCTTTGTCTTGTGGAGTGGATATCTCACACGTTCCACACACGGTTCTTCCACCACATCCCACTGGGCAAGCGTGTGGACACAGAGGAGAGGGGTGAGCAAGAGGAGGAGCAGGGCTGAGCCTGTCTCTGGCCAGGGGTGGGTCATCTGGGGGTCCGAGTCGCCCACGAGTGGGCCCGGAGCAAGCGCTTCTGCTCTCTCCCGGCAGAGGACAGCTCACTGGACAGGACTCCTCAGTTCATCAGAGTTAGCGATGGGCTGCTGGGCAATGTGACTGGGAACCCGACCCTAAGTCCCCAGAAGCTCCATGGGGGTCAGATTCCACACACGGTTCTCCACCACATCCCACTGGGCAAGCGTGTGGACACAGAGGAGAGGGGTGAGCAAGAGGAGGAGCAGGGCTGAGCCTGTCTCTGGCCAGGGGTGGGTCATCTGGGGGTCCGAGTCGCCCACGAGTGGGCCCGGAGCAAGCGCTTCTGCTCTCTCCCGGCAGAGGACAGCTCACTGGACAGGACTCCTCAGTTCATCAGAGTTAGCGATGGGCTGCTGGGCAATGTGACTGGGAACCCGACCCTAAGTCCCCAGAAGCTCCATGGGGGTCAGATTCGACCTATTCCTCTCCACCTCATGCAGAACCAACCCGACAGCTTCCCAGAGCAGGCAGCAGCAGACAGATGGAAGAATGCGAGGACGGATGGATGGAGGAATGGAACTTGTAGGCTGAGATGTACTCACACACCATGAAATTCTTCCTTTTAAAGTGTACAGTCCCATGGCTTTTTAGTGTATTCACGGAGTTATGCAACCACTGCCACCGTCTAATTCCACAACATTGTCATCATCCCCAAACAAACTCAGAACCCAGAATTGCTCCCATTCCACTCCCCCCAGCCCCTGGCAGCAAAGCTACTTTCTCTTTTATTTTTTAAAATTTATTTATTTGGCTGCACCAGATCTTAGTTGCTGCTCACTGGATCTTTAGTTGTGACATGCACACTCACAGTTGCAGCACGCAGGATCTAGTTCCTTGACCAGGGATGGAACCCAGGCCCCGTGCCCTGGGAGTGTGGAGTCTGAGCCCCTGGACCGCCAGGGGAGTCCCAAGGCTACTCTCCATCTCTGTGGGCTTGCCTCTCTGGATTTCTGCCATCGGTGGAGTCCTACACCGTTGTCCCTTTGTATCTGGCTTCTTTCACTTAGCATAACTTTGCCAAGGTTTGTACACAGTGCAGCCGATGTCGGTCCTTCAACCCTTTTTATTGTTGAGTAACATCCCATTGTGTGGACAGAGCATATTTTATCTACCCATTGAGCCCTTATGAGCGTTTGGGTTGCTGCAAACATTCTGGCACGAGTTCTGTGTGGACTTACATTCTCATTTCTCTCGGGTGTATTCCTAGACTTAGAATTGCCGAGTCCTGGGATCACTCTATTCATTTACCATTTCAAGGATCTGCCCAACTGTTTTCACAGGCGGAAATGCACCACTTTGCATTCCCGTCAGCCGAGTGGGAAGCTCCGATTCCTCCGTGTTCTCCCCAACACTTGTCATCGTCCACGCTTCTGACCCAGCCACCCCTGTGGGCGCGAGGTGGCCTCTCAGTGTGGTTCTGCCCAGCTGACGCGAGCAGTTTTTCCTGTGCTTCTTGGCCATTCAGGCGTCTTTTCTGGAGAAACGTCTGTTCAGATCGGGCCCTTCTGCTGTTGGGCTTTAAGAGTTCTATGGATTTTGTATAAATACTCGACTCTTATCAGGTATACAGCTCGTAAATGTTTTCTCTCATTCTGTGGGTGGTCTTTTCACTTTGTTGATGGCGTCCTTTGAAGCACAAATATTTACAACTTTGGTGGATCTAACTTATCAGCTTTTCTTTGTTTGCCTGCATTTTGGGTGACACATCTCAGAAAAATGATGTAACCAGTGCTTGCGGCTGTGAGCTCTCCATGTGCGCCAAGACGCCCCACGACCGCGGCAAAGGCCTGGCTGCCATCCCCAGCTCTGAGTAGCCCTTGCAGTCCCCGTGACCACCTGGGGCACCCCCAGCTCCAGGAAGGAGGCTGCTGCTATGGGGAAGGTGCTCTGTGATTTATGGGCAACATCTGTCCTGGCAGGAAGTGAGGCCTGGCAATGATGCTGGTGCCAATGATGCTGGTGTCTCTGGTGGCAAGGCAGCCACTTGGTAGAGAAAGGCTATCTCAGGGTACACTGGGGTCCCATGTCTCAAGACAGTTTTCTCCCCTTCAGATCTGTCCTACAGCTATGACCATGTGAGACCCACAGGGCCAGAAGAGGAGGCAAGTCAGAACTGAATAGGCATGGCCTCCCCTCTAGGGAGGCCAGGGGCCTGGGTGGGGAGGAGGGTGGGCCCTCAGGGAGGTCAGGGGCCTGGGTGGGGAGGAGGGTGGACCATCCAGGGAGGCCAGGGGCCTGGGTGGGGGAGATGGACCCTCAGGGAGGCCAGGGGTCTGGGCAGGTGGGGACTGCTGTCCAGTCAGGGAGCACCTGTGCAGGCCCCTGACCACCCAGAGCCCCTCCAGTGGGGCTGGAGCCCAGTCCCACCCTCCAGCCCAAGGCCTCAGACTCTCCCTGGGAAGGGCTGACAGTAAATCTCTCAGGCTCAGCAGGCCACATATGGTCTCTGTCACTTCTGTTTTATGAACCTTTAGGAGTATAAAAGCTGCTCCTCACTCACGGGCTGTACACAGCAGGCGGGGGGCTATTTTCTGTCGCTGTCTTTACCCCTATTTATGGGGTGCTCCTGCCTGCTGGTGTCTGTGCAGGGCACACCCCTCGCCTTACCTCCCGCCCTCCTCCCAAGGTCAGCTTGCCCACCCGCCCTGCTGGCCTCTGTCGGGGGCAGTGAACCCTGCTGGCACAGGCAGCTGTCGCCCTCTGGGGCAGCCCCATGCTGGCGGCAGCTAGGGACCCCGTCTTTGCCCGGTGCTGAGTGGCCCGCAGAGCTTCGTCCTCCCTGCTTGAGGCCTCATCGCCTTGGGCTGGGTCTAACCCCCAGACAGCACGACCCCCACCTTCGCTCCCAGCCCCCAGCAAGGAGACTCCCTGGGTGCCACTGACCCGGGGCCTGGTGGCAAGAGGCTCAGTCACCAGTGGATAAGCTGAGCTGCCCGCCCCCTGGGGACAGAGGACCTGAGATGATCAGAGAGTCTGGGGTGGCTGCCCCCAGCCCCGTGCAGTTTCCTCAGCTGAAGGAGAGCGCTCGTGAGGTCTCATCCATGCGCAGTCAGCCCTGCTCCGTGGGCGGTGTGGATGCGCCGTCTGCCCAGCAGCCATCGGAGGCCCCTCGTCCACTCACAGAGCAAATTGGTGGTGGAGGCAGAGGTGGCAGCAAGCCATCTCCCAGGTCTGAGTCTGTCTCCCAGGCCCTGCCCAGCAGAGACCCCTGGACGCGGTAGACCTGCTTGTGTCCGGATTGTCCCCGATGACAGCCACCAGCTGCACATGGCCTTGGAGCACCTGGAAGGTGGCAAGTGTGAGTGAGACCTGAATTTGTCGTTCTCTAACTGAATGAAGTCATTAAATTTCAGTCCGCACAGGCACCTGGTGGTTACTGTGTAGGACAGTGCAGTTGTAAAGGCAGAACACCTGCGTTTTAGAGACACAGGCGTGAGTTCAGACCCAGTGCCACCACTTTTGGCAGTGTGGCCTCCAGCTGGTCACCCTACCAATCTGAGCCTGTCTCAAAATGGGACAAATCGCTGTCCCAGCTGTAGCATTATGAAGAAGCTGAAACAGGGTCATCTTTGTAAGAGCCTGGTACCCAGACAGCACCCTGCAGGTATTCTCCACCCTCTCCTGTCGTCACTTGGTGTTTACCAGATTTCAGGATGCATCTGTCAGTTGCGGCTGTAATAATCACCACAGCCACTCGGAGCAGGGAGCGCAGCTGAACGTGCGTGATCTGGTCTGAGCTCCACTGCCCCTGCTCCAGGCCGTGGGGTCGCTGAGGTCTGTCCCACATTCTCCTCGGTCCAGCAGGACACCCAGGGCTTTCTCCTCTTGGCCTGAGGTCAGCAGCTCCTGAGGGTGAGTCCTGAGCTCAGAACTCAGGCATCATTTTTTCCACCCACATTTACTGGGCAAGGCCAGCAGTCGCAGGACAGAGAACTCTAACGGCACCATGAACCTGGGGAGGAAAGAGTGAATCTTTCCTGCAAAAGCTCATCTCCCGGCCTGGCTCCTGTGACTAAATGCCGTGGCTGCCGTTTCCTCAGGGTGAGCAGGCATGCGGAGAGCTGGGTGAGGCCCCTCAGTGGTCACTCAGTACATTACCTGGGCACTCAACCCCCCTGCCCAGCCTCAGGCTCCCCCTTGTAAAGTAAAGGGGTCACTTGGGACAGAGCCCCCAGGACCCCTCCAGGCCAGCGTTTCAGAATTCAGGATTGGTCCTGAGCAGGCTGGAGCCGCCCTGCGCCGGCCACGTGGGGACCCCGCAGAGCCTTCTGCACCTTCACGGGGACCTTTGGGCTTGGTGTGGCTGACAGTGCTTGTCTGAGAGGCTGCACTGGAACGTTGGCACAGGCTCTCTGATCACTGGTGAAGCTCCGAGGCCTGGAAAGACGCAGATTCTGTGAGAGAGCTTTCTCGCAGGGATGCTGGGCCAGCACGCCCACCCGGGCCGGTGTCAGTTTCACACACGGCGGCCCCTGCCAGCCCAGGGGCAGCCTGGGGGCTGGCCCTGACTGTGCCTTTGTGCGCCCGGCCTGTTCCTTCCTCGTCGCAGATGGTTGTGCTCTGCTCCCGATCTGGCATTGCGGTGTCGACCTGGCAGCACAGGCCCCTGGAGGGACGAGGCACAGACGCCCCCCTTCCCGTGATTCTTGGGTGCGGCCGAGCTCTGGAGTGGGCTGCAGTGTGAGCACTCTGCTTGGACTTATGGCTAAAGGGCTGAACTTAGCAGTCGAGAGCATGGAGAGAGAATTTGTATTCCATTTCTACTCTCTTCGTTGGTGCCAGTTGATATCTCCAGAGATGGGAATTCTTGGCTCTGTCCCAGGCGTATTTCTCCAGGTGCCTCTCTCCACCCTGGTCCAGCCACCTCTGGACACAGACGGGAGGAGCTGGCCTCCAGTGGGGCAGGAGCAATGTGGAGTGGGGTTGGGGAGGAGGTTGGCTTTTGACTCTGGCAGGGCCCTCTGGGAAACTCTCATCAGCCTGACCCTGACTAGGGCCCCTCACAGGATTACCTCAAAGTCATAAGACAAGCCCTCCAGGCAGCCAGAGTCCTTACTTTTAGGAAGAGAGAATGGCCATCTCGCCCCACCCGATTCTCACCTCCAGGGCTCAACCCAGGCGGCTCCATCCCCTCCTGTTCTTCTCAGGTCCCTCCCCACCACCGGGGCCCTCTCCAACTTCCCCCACCACCCCGGGGCCTCCCAGGACCAGAGGATCAGTTCAGGTCCCCAGCAGAGACAGGACTAGTCCTGCTGGGAGTGGGTGGGGGGGCGGATAGGGAGGCAGGCAAGAGGGAGCCCTTCAGGGAAGAAGGGAGGAAGGGGAAGCAGGCGGAGCCCCTCTGACGCCCCATGCGTGTCCTGGCGAGACCCTGACCCTGGGGACCCCCAGGGACCTGGGCAGCCTGCAGCATCCTGGCCTAAAGGAACCTGGGTGGTCTGCTGCCCGCTTCTGCTCCCCTAGCAGGGCTGAGCAGTGTTTACCTGGCAGCCCTCGAGGTCCCCTCCTCCACCGAGCAAGTCCTGGAGCCTGGTGTGGGGGGCGCTGACAGCAGCAAGACTCTCTTCTGCCCAGTCTGGAGGCCAGAGTCTGAAACCGCGGGTCTCAGGGCTGCCCTCCCTCTGGAGGCTCTGCAGGAGGGGTCCTCCTGCCCCTCAGCACCTAGGGCTCCAGATGGACAGGACCCAGGGGGCCTCCTGATGGTGCCTTCTGGGGTCCAGGATCTGGGTGGATGTGGGGCAGCCTGTGTAAGCCACCCTATCTGCCCTGGGACCCCAGCTCACCCAGCAGCTCCGTGCCATCTCAGCGGCCCCCAGGGGCTGTGGGGGTCCGTGGTCCCTGGGGGCAGCATAGGCCCCTGGTCATCCCTCGCAGGCCTGGGTGCGTGTGCCCAGCATGTGCATGGCCACCCCTGCCTCCGGCCATGGGCCTCTCTGACCCCAGTTTCCATCCCTTCAGTCGGAAAGATCTGCAGGGGCTGCGGTGGTGCGGGCCAGCCGGGCTCCAGCCAGAGGCGGAGCGAGCGCCTCACAAGCTGGAAAAAGAAGCTGGCAACCCCACTCCTCATTTGTGCCAGCAGGCCGATGGCAGACAGACAGCTGGCAGAGGCCACATCCCCATTGGACAGATAAAGAAACTGAGGCCAGAGACAGGACCCAGTTCACTGCAAAGAGCTGCACGGGTGCTGTGCAACACAGTGGGGCACGCACACGCTACACACACGCACATGCACCCCACTCCACACTCCAGGGTACCTTGCATGGAAGCAAGCAGCCAGCCTCTCTGTGGCAACCTCAAGTTCAGACTGTCCTCCTGCTGCCCCCCCCGCCCCCCCCCCCCGGGGCCGATGCTGTAAACACAGAGCTGCTTTCAGTTACTGGAGGGAAAACACTTTCCACATTTCAGAGGAGACGGCCAGCAGCGCCC
>SJYC01111684.1:0-45902 GCA_006408675.1 Madoqua kirkii
CCCCCCCCCCCCCCGGGGGCCGATGCTGTAAACACAGAGCTGCTTTCAGTTACTGGAGGGAAAACACTTTCCACATTTCAGAGGAGACGGCCAGCAGCGCCCCTCTAAACCTAATCCCGCGATGCTGAGGCCGAGCCGGCCTCCTGCCAGCTCCCTTCTCCCCACTGCACCCCTCCCCTTTCCTTGGCACATGAGCCTCTGGAAGGACCAGACGGCCTTGCTCAGTCCCCGGTCCCATACCCGACCTCGGCCAAGAGCACTCTGGGGAAGCAGGGCAGCCCACTTCCACTCCAGTTGCGACTAGACAGCTGGCCTGGCCTCCCGGAGCCTCAGTTTCCCCCATGAGACAGTCATCTGGGAGGCAGGCAGCTGGGTCCAAGCCGAGGCACCCCAGTCAGTGGAATGACCGCCCCAAGGACATCCAGGCCCTAGTGCTGGAGTGTGACCACACAGCCAGGGACCTGGGAAGATGGGGACCCGGGGCCCTGGTGTCATTGCAAGGTCCCGTGGAGGGGGAGGTCAGGGGAGAGAGCTGACGACCGGAGCAGAGGTCGGGCTGGGGTGAGGCCCCAGCTGAGGACCGTGGCTACTCCAGACCCTGGAGAAGGCCAAGGAGCCGATCCCCCGCGCTCCACACGCCTCCGGGTGGAACCAGCCCGAGCCGGCCTGACCAGCAGTCATCCAACAGGGGCCTGATTTGGACTCTGACTCCAGAACCATCAGAGAATAAGCACATGCTGTTTTAACCACAGACGTGGTGATTTGTCACAGCTCATAGGACCCTCACACACCCCGCCCTTCACATGGCTGTGTGACCTCAGACATGGGGTGGGACCTTGCTGGGCCTGGTTTCCTTGTCATCAGTCGGGGGGCAGCGGTCTGTCCCTCATGGGCCGGGGGTGGAGCTTGAGAGACCATCGCTCTGGCATGCAGTGGAGAAGGGGACACACGCCTGTCCACAGAGCCCCTCCCAGACCCCATGCACTGGCCGTCCTGAGAGGCCCCCAACGACATGGCATAGAGAAAATGGGAGCACACACAACCACCGCCCTGCCTGCTGCTGGCCCCGGACACCCATTAACTCATCACCTGCCGCCTAGGCCTCAGTCATCCCATCCATAAAATGGGAGCAGAGGCAGTGGTTCTGCCAGACCTCTCTCCTGCCCTCAGCTCACCTGGCTTCCTCCCGAGGCTTTGGGTTTGTTGTCAGGAGAACTCAGAGGATGAGGCCTCAGGACAGCCCGAAGCAGATGGTGACTGGGCTGTCCTGGCTTCCCCACCCCTCCGCCCCCAGAAAGGTCCCAGGCTCATGGTTCACAGGACCCAGCAGGCGCTCTTTGTGCTGGAGACAGCCCTGAGGAGCTGCCCAGCCCAGGGGTCCCAGCCCAGCACCCAGGGACTTGGGTCCAGGTCATTCTCTTACTGTCTGTGTGGGTAAAGTGATTCTCACTATAAAGTACTATTTACTATTTTGACATCCACAAGTGGGTTTCAGACCGGGGTCACCCGAGGGATAAGGAATAAATGAAATGTGGTCTCTGAAGGCCCAGGTGCCTGGGGGAGAGTTCAGGCCCAGTCCAGACGCTCATTCTTCGGGGCTACTGAGGGAGAAACCAGGCTTCGGACCTGGCAACTTTGGGCAGAGCAGGACTGAGTCTCCGGGTGGGCTGGGAGTCCAGGAGCTTGTGGGGAGGGCAGGAAATGCCAGGTCCCCTAATGGTCAGGCAGACAGTGACCATTGGAGCTCCATTCTCACAGCAGGGTGAGCTTCCCATGGTCCCTGCTCCCCAAGTTCACATACTCCCCAGAGCTTCTCTGACAGCCATCGGCCAAGTTCTCCTCTGATCAGACACCCCAAATCCAATGACCTTACAAGAAGAGGAGACACAGGGACACCCAGAGGAGATGGCAGGAGGGAGGTAGCTGCGAGCCCAGAAGGAGGCGGGAGGGACCCTGTCCTTGAGCCTCCAGATGGAGGGGCCCAGGGCCCTGCCCACACTCGGACTCTGGACTTGGGACTTCGGGAATTATAAGAAAATCCATCTCTCTGCTGCAAGCAGTGTGGTTTGTGGTAACTTGTTCCGGTCATTCCTTTGATGATGTACCCCAAGCTGTGTGGTGTCTGCTTATTCATGACCCACCCCCACCACCCCCAGAGTATAAGGATGCAAGATCAGGGACAGTGTCCACTGGGCTGTGGCTATATTTCTGTGTGTTTTTCATCTTAATTAGGGTTTGACTGGTGAATAATCACCATATATATACTATAGTTAAGGCATATAGTGGTGTTTTCATATACGTATGTGTTGTGCAATGATGCCCCGATCAAGCCAATTAATGTCTGTCACCTCACATACTTACCTTGTTTGTGCAGTGAGAGCATTTCAGATCTGCTCTCCCAGCAACTTTCAAGTGCAGAGTACAGAGTTGATAACTGTGACCACATGCTGTGCCTTAGACCAGAATGTACCTCGTAGCTGGAAAGTTTGTACCCTTTGACCAGCCCCTGGAAACCCCTTTCTACTGTTTATGTGAATTTGACATTTTAGATTCCACATTTAAGTGAGACTGTACCGTAATCGTCCTTCAATATCTGGTTCATTTCACTTAGCATCGTGTCCTCTGGGTTCATCCAGGTGTGATGACAGCAAATGGCAAAATGTCCTTTTTTATGGCTGAGTAATATTCCATTCGTATATGTATATATTTTACATATAAATACATATATATAAGATATGTGACACACACATATATAACACGGATAAAGAAGATCCGTTTGTCCATCAGTGCACACTTTGGTGTTCTCCATGTCTCGCCTCTTGCAAGTAGTACTGCCATGAACTTGGGTGAAGATATTTCTTCAAAATCCTGCTTTCATTTCCATTGAATATAAATGTATATATATGTAGAAGTGGAATTACTGGTTCATATGGTGGTTCTATTTTTAATTTTTTGAGCCATACCATTTTCCATACTGTTTTCTCTTGCACCGATTCACATTCCCCCCCAGCAGTGCACAAGGGTTGCCTTTTCCCTCCACCCTCACCAACACTTGCTTCTTGTATTTTGGATGATAGCCATCCTAACAGGTATGAGGTGGCATCTCACCACGGTTCTGCTGTATACTTTCCTGACGATTAATGAGCATTTTCTTTTCATGGGCCTGTTGGCCATCTGTACATCTTTGTAAAATGTTTCTTCGGGTCCTAAGCCCATTTTAAAATCAGGCTATTTGTTTTTTTGCTATTGAGTTATGTAAGTTCTTTGATAGTTTGGCTATTGACCCCTTATCAGATGAGGGATTTGTAAATACTTTCCCCCTTCTGTGGTTGTCTCTTCACTTTATTAATCGTTTCCTGTGCTGTGCATATGCTTTTTCGTTAGATGCAGCCCTGCTTGTTTATTTTTGCTTTTGTTGCCTGTGCTTTTGATGTCACATCCAAAAAGTCATTGCCAAGACCAATAGCAAGGAGCCTTTCCTCCATGTTTCCTTCTAGGACTTTTACAGTATCATGTCTTACATCCAAGTCTTTCATCCATTTTGAGCTGATTTTAGTGAGATAAGGATCCAATTTCGTTCTTTTGCATGTGGCTGTCCAGTTTTCCCAGCACCTTTTATCAAAGAAGCTGTCCTTTCTTCACTGTGCATTCTTGGCAACTTTGTTGAAGATTGTTGTTTGTTTGGTTTTTTTGTTCAGTCGCTAAGTCATGTCCAACTCTCTGCGATCCCATGGACTGTAGCCCGCCAGGCTCCACTGTCCATGGAATTCTCCAGGCAAGAATACTGGAGTGAGTTGCCATTCCCTTCTCCAGGGGATCTTCCTGGACCAGGCTGGTTGACTATATATGCCTGGTTTTGTTTCTGGGCTTTCTATTTTGTTCTAAACATATATATGTGTCTGTTTGCCAGCACCATACTATTTGATTACTAAAGCTTTGTGATCTAGTGTGAATCAGGAAGTGTATACCTCCAAATTTGTTCTCCTTTCTCAGGGCCTCTTTGGATTTTGGTTCTTCTGTGCTCACATAAGAATTTTAGGGTTGTTTTTCTACCTCTGTAAACTGTACCATGGGAATTTTTTTAGGGATTACACTGAATCCATAGGTTGCTTTGGGTAGTATAGACATTTGAACCATATTGATTCTTCCAATCCTTGTACACAGGATATCTTTCCAATTAATTGTGATGTCTTCAATTTCTTTCATAAGTGTTTTAGAGTTTTCAGCGTATAGACTTTTCATTAGTTCAGTTCAGTTCAGTCACTCAGTCGTGTCTGATCTTTGCAACCCCATGATTTGCAGCACATCAGGCCTCCCTGTCCATCACCAACTCCTGGAGTTCACCCAAACTCATGTGATTCGTCGGTGATGCCATCCAGCCATCTCATCCTCTGTCGTCCCCTTCTCCTCCTGCCTCCAATCCCTCCCAGCATCAAGGTCTTTTCCAGTGAGTCTACTCAACTCATGAGGTGGCCAAAGTACTGGAGTTTCAGCCTTAGCATCAGTCCTTCCAACGAACACCCAGGACTGATCTCCTTTAGGATGGACTGGTTGGATCTCCTTGCAGTCCAAGGGACTCTCAAGAGTCTTCTCCAGCACCACAGTTCAAAAGCATCAATTCTTCGGCGCTCAGCTTTCTTCACAGTCCAACTCTCACATCCATACATCACCACAGGAAAAACCATAGCCTTGACTAGACAGACCTTAGTTGGCAAAGTAATGTCTCTGCTTTTCAGTATGCTATCTAGGTTGGTCATAACTTTCCTTCCAAGGACTAAGCGTCTTTTAATTTCATGGCTGCAGTCACCATCAGCAGAGATTTTGGAGCCCAAAAAATGAAGTCTGACACTGTTTCCACTGTTTCCCCATCTATTTCCCATGAAGTGATGGGACCGGATGCCATGATTTTCGTTTTCTGAATGTTGAGCTTTAAGCCAACTTTTTTACTCTCCTCTTTTACTTTCATCAAGAGACTTTTTAGTTCCTCTTCACTTTCTGCCATAAGAGTGGTGTCATCTGCATATCTGAGGTGATTGATATCTCTCCCGGCAATCTTGATTCTAATCTTGTGCTTCATCCAGCCCAGCGTTTCTCATGATGTACTCTGCATATAAGTTAAATAAGCAGGGTGATAATATACAGCCTTGACGTACTCCTTTTCCTATTTGGAACCAGTGTGTTGTTCCATGTCTAGTTCTAACTGTTGCTTCCTGACCTGCATACAGGTTTCTCAAGAGGCAGGTCAGGTGGTCTGGTATTCCCATCTCTTTCAGAATTTTCCACAGTTTATTGTGATCCACACAGTCAAAGGCTTTGGCATAGTCAATAAAGCAGAAATAGATGTTTTTCTGGAACTCTCTTGCTTTTTCAAGAACTTTCATAGCCATGGTTTAATTTATTCCTAGGTATCCCATTCTTTTTTGATGCTATTGTAAATGAGATAGCTTTCATAACTTCTTTTTCAGATAATTTTCTGTTAGTGTATAGATATACAACTTATATTTGTATGTTGACTTTGTATCCTGCAACTTTACAGAATTCATCATTCATTCAACCGTGTTTTGGTTGAGTCTTTAGGATTTTCTGTGTGTAAGATCCTGTCGTATGTATACAGAGACAAGGCTTTCCCAATTTTTAGTGATTTTTTATCTTTTTTTCTTTCTGAATTATTCTAAGGCTTCCAATGTGGTGCTGAATAGAAGCAGTAAGAATGGACACCCTTGTCTTGTTCTTGATGTTGGAGAGAAAGCTTTCAGCTTTTCATCATTATGATTTTAGCTGAGGGCTTATTATGTGCATTTTATGATGTGCTCAGTGCTCAGTCATGTCCAACTCTTTGCGTCCCCATAGACTGGAGCCTGCCATACATGGGCTTTATTATATAGAGGCACAATCCTTCTATACCTAGTTGAGTATTTTTATCATGAAAGAGTACTGAATTTTGTCAGATGCTTTTTCTGCACTGACTGAGATGGTCGTATGATTTTTGATAATTTTATTTATCTATTTATTGACTGTGGGTTTTCACTGCTATGTGGGCTTTTCTCCAGTTGTAATGAGCAGGGGCTGCTCTCTAGTTGCAGCCCACAGGTTTCTGATTGCAGTGGCCTTTCTTGTTGCAGAGCACAGGCTCTAGGGCATGCGGGTTTCAGTGGTTGTGACATGTGGGCTCAGCAGTTGTGGCTCCCAGGCTCTAAAGCATAGGCTCAATTATTGTGGCACCTGGGCTTAATTGCTCCACAGGCATGTGGGATCTTCCCAGACCAGGGATTGAACCTATGTCTTCTGCATTAGTAGGCAAATTCTTTACCACTGAGCCACCAGGAAGCCCAATCTGATTTTTATCCCTCATTCTGTGAATGTGGTATATTGCATTTATTTATTTGGGTGTATTGAACCATCCTTGCATCCCAGGATTGAGTTCCACTTGAGCATGGTGTATAATCCTTTTAATGTGCTATTGAATGTGGTTTGCTAGTACAGATGACTCTTCATATATATACATGGGTTTTGCATTAGTGGATTCAACTAACCAAAGATGGAAATTTTGATCTGCAGCTGGTGGAATTCAAGGATGCAGAACCCACGAACACGGAGAGCCACCTGTTTATTTGCTGAAAGCTCCACATACAAGCAGCTTCACACAGTCCAAAGCCCCTGCTGTTCAAAGGTCAGCTGTGTTTGGCTGAGAATCTTGCCTCTGTGTTCATCAGAGATATTGGTCTGCAGTTTTCTCTTCTTGTATCCTTGTTTGGCTTTGCTAAGAGGGTGCTGCTGGCCTTGTAAAATTAATACGGACATGTTCTCTCCTCTTTAGTGTTTTGGATGAGTTGAGAATAACTGGTGTTAAATTCTTCTTTAAATGTTTGGTAGAGTTCAGTAGTGAAGCCATCTGGCTTGTCTGTGTTGGGAGGTTTTTGATTACTCTTATATCTCCTTGCTCGTTACTGGCTGTTCAGATTTTCTTTCTTCGTGATTCAGCCTTGGTGGTTTGTCTGTTTCTATGAATTTATCAGGCCCTTCTAGGTTATCCAGTTTGTCAGTGTGTGATTGTTCATAGTGGTCTCTTAAGAGCCTTTGTATTTCTGTGGTATCCGTTGCAATGTCTCCTCTTTCATTTCTGATTTTATTTATTTGTGTCTTCTCCTTTTTTCTCAGTCCAGTTAAACGTTTGTCAATTTTGTTCACCTCTTCAAAAAGCCAGCTCTTGTTGTATGGGTCTTTTTGTTGTCTTTCTAGTCTGTACTTCCTTCACGTCTGCTCTGACTCTCATTCTTTCCTTCCTTCTGAGCACATTCAGAACCCAGCTCATGGTAGGCACTCAGTAAATACGAGTGGATTCAGTTGTTGAATGAATGATTGAATGAATAAATCAAAAGCCAAGACAGCTCCCTGTGATGCCCCCACCCTCAACCCCACAAGAAGAGAGTCAGCCCTTTGGGAGGGGAGGGTGGAAATCTGTTACTCTGGGCCGGGCCTATGGCCACAGGTCTCCCTGGAGAGCAGGGAGGAGCGAGGAGCAGCCTCCTGCAGCTTTTAGGTCCCTGAGCTCAGGATGCGGGGTATGCAGCAGTAAGGCTGGTATGAACACGGATGGGGATGCTGGCAGTCTGCACAGAGGGCACCCACGAGCCCATGTGTGGAATGAGACGGAATCAGGATCAAGTCCCTGTTTTGCCCACTCACCAGCCACGTAAGCTCAGGCCACATAAGCCGTCGACACCTTGGCTTCCCTTGTCGAGTCAGGCAAGTGAGGCCTCCTGGAGAGCGATGTCCTGAGGATTAAGAGGGTGTCTGTGAAAGGGCTTTGCACCAGGCCTGGCTTGCCGACACAAATGAAACAGCAGCTGTTACTATCATGGGCAAATTTATCTGAACCCTCCTCGAATTTAATTTCTATTTTCGGCCTAAACGGCCTCCCAAGGAGACCAGGTTCCCAAGCCTTCTGGCAGTCAAGTAAACAGTGCTTCCTTTACTATGTCCCAAAACCACCCCTGTCGGCTTCAAAGGGGCCTCTCAGTTCTAATATTCCCGGATCGATGGGCTGCGGAGATGAGGGGGTGCTGCCAGTAGAGGGCTGGAGATGAGTCAAGGCTGGGGGTCCCGAGTGGAGGGCACCTGGGCTGGAGAGACTCTGGTCGTTGGTTCCAGCCCCTTATCTGCTCTGGGCTCACGTCTCCCCGCTGATATGCGGGGAATGTGAATGCACAGCCCTGTTCCCACACGTCTCAGGTGCACCAGGGAAGCCAGGGCATGGGACACTGGACACGGGTGTCCACCTGGGCCTGTCCGGTGACCACTCAACCCCACTGAGCCTAGTGTCTTAGCTCTAAAATGGGACCCACCCTTCCTTCATGGGATTCCTAATGTGAACCACTGACACTATGGCCCGTGGCCCTCAAGAGTTGGCCATCTGCTTTATCCGTGACCCTGAGTAACCCTTCACCTTCCTGGGCCTCGGTTTCCCCACCTCACAACCGAAACTGAAACATAGGCTCCTTACAGTGACCTCCCTGAGTCCAGCCATTCCCACAGACGCCAGTGCTCATCCCTGTTTTCCTGATGGTTTGTACGTGGCCAGGAACCAAGCTGAGGAGCGTGAGAAACGTCAAGGGCTCAGGCTCCTGCACCCTCAGCAGTGTCTGCCCCCGGCCCCACGCACACCACTCACCACCTCCACCCAGCCCACCAGGAGGGTCTGCCAAAACCCATGGCGCCAGCAGGGGCCTGAGGCCAGATCCCAACGAGAGGTGTCCCCAGGCCGGCCCACTGTGAGTGAGTGGATGGCGAGTCCAGAGCCCACAGGAAGCCAAAGAGGGCACAAACCAGCCCGGCCTCAAGGGTGTGGAGCAGGTGGAACATGGGGGCTGCACCCCAGCAGCTGGGCTTAGACGGGGCATGAGGACTTGCAGAAGGGGACGTGGATGAGGTGTGGGGCTGGACCCGAGGTCACATGGGTGTTTGCCACTGAGAGACCTCAAGGTGTCAGCTGCAGACTTGGGGCAGGCTGGTCATCTGGTAGCACGTGGGTCCTGCAGAGATGGCAGAGTCGGGGCTCAGGCAGAGCCCTGGCCTTGCAGGGTCTCTGGTGGGCTGTCTGGGTGGTCAGTGTGCTGCAGCTGGGACCACTGGCCTTCGTCATCTCCATCAAACCTCAGCATGAAGCACTTCCAAGCCCCTCACTGCTCCATTTTTGTATCTCTGTTTTCACGAAATCAGATCCCCAGGCCTGGGTCCCGCACGCCTAGCTCATGGCTGGTTCCCCACCCAGGGACCTTTTGTGCTTACACTCTCTGAGCTTCAGGGCACCTGGAGGAGGAGGAAAGCACAAACCCCTTGTAGAGGCATCAGGATCCCAGGAATTGGGTCTCTACCCAAGGGAAGAGCTGCTCCTAACTGTGGTGTGCACGTACCTGCCTGTGTTCCTGTATGTATACCTGTGTGTGTACCTGCACATGTCCCTATGTGTGTGCATGTCTTCCTGCACATGTACCTGTGTGTGTTGTTGTTCAGTCGCTCAGTCATGTCCGACTGTTTGTTGAGGCCAGATCCCAACGAGAGGTGTCCCCAGGCCGGCCCACTGTGAGTGAGTGGATGGCGAGTCCAGAGCCCACAGGAAGCCAAAGAGGGCACAAACCAGCCCGGCCTCAAGGGTGTGGAGCAGGTGGAACATGGGGGCTGCACCCCAGCAGCTGGGCTTAGACGGGGCATGAGGACTTGCAGAAGGGGACGTGGATGAGGTGTGGGGCTGGACCCGAGGTCACATGGGTGTTTGCCACTGAGAGACCTCAAGGTGTCAGCTGCAGACTTGGGGCAGGCTGGTCATCTGGTAGCACGTGGGTCCTGCAGAGATGGCAGAGTCGGGGCTCAGGCAGAGCCCTGGCCTTGCAGGGTCTCTGGTGGGCTGTCTGGGTGGTCAGTGTGCTGCAGCTGGGACCACTGGCCTTCGTCATCTCCATCAAACCTCAGCATGAAGCACTTCCAAGCCCCTCACTGCTCCATTTTTGTATCTCTGTTTTCACGAAATCAGATCCCCAGGCCTGGGTCCCGCACGCCTAGCTCATGGCTGGTTCCCCACCCAGGGACCTTTTGTGCTTACACTCTCTGAGCTTCAGGGCACCTGGAGGAGGAGGAAAGCACAAACCCCTTGTAGAGGCATCAGGATCCCAGGAATTGGGTCTCTACCCAAGGGAAGAGCTGCTCCTAACTGTGTGTGTGCACGTACCTGCCTGTGTTCCTGTATGTATACCTGTGTGTGTACCTGCACATGTCCCTATGTGTGTGCATGTCTTCCTGCACATGTACCTGTGTGTGTTGTTGTTCAGTCGCTCAGTCATGTCCGACTGTTTGCAACCCTGTGAATGACAGGAAGCCAGGCTTCCCTGTCCTTCACTATCTCCTGGAGCTTACTCAGACTCATGTCCATCAAGTCAGTGATGCCATCCAACCATCTTTTCCTTTGTCATCCCCTTCTCCTCCTGCCTTCAATCTTCCCCAGCATCAGGGTCTTTTCTGATGAGTTGACTCTGCCGAAGTTGACAGGTGGCCAAAGTATTGGAGCTTCAGCATCAGTCCTTCTAATGAATATTCAGGATTGATTTCCTTTAGGATTGACTGGTTTGATATCCTTGCAGTCCAAAGGGCTCACAAGTGTCTTCTCTAGCACCACAGTTCAAAAGCATCAGTTTTTTTGGCGCTCAGCCTTCTTTATAGTCCAACTCTCACATCCATACATGACTACTGGAAAAATCATAGCTTTGACTAGACAGACCTTTGTTGCAAAGTACTGTCTCTGCTTTTTAATATGCTGTCTAGGTTTGTCATAGCTTTTCTTCCAAGGAGCAGTTCAGTTCAGTTCAGTTCAGTCGCTTAGTAGTGTCCAACTCTGCGACCCCATGAACCACAGCACGCCAGGCCTCCCTGTCCATCACCAACTCCTAGAGTTTACCCAAACTCATGTCCATTGAGTCAGTGATGCCATCCAGCCATCTCATCCTCTGTCGTCCCCTTCTCCTCCTGCCCCCAATCCCTCCCAGCATCAAAGTCTTTTCCAGTGAGTCAACTCTTCGCATGAGGTGGCCAAAGTACTGGAGTTTCAGCTTTAGCATCATTCCTTCCAAGGAGCAAGCATCTTTTAAGTTCATGGCTGTAGTCACCATCTGCAGTAATTTTGTAGCCCAAGAAAATAAATTCTGTCACCATTTCCGTTGTTTCCCCATATCTATGATGGGACCAGATGCCATGATCTTAGTTTGTACCTGTGTGTGTACCTGCATGTATACCTGCATGTGTACTTATGTGTGTGTGTACCTTCATGTGTACTTGTGTGTGTATACCTATGCATGTACCTGTGTGTGTACCTGCATGTATACCTGTGTGTATACCTGTATGTGTGTACCTGTGTGTATGTATCTGTGTGTGTGTACCTGGTTGTGTACCTGTACCTATACCTATGTGGCTGCATGTGTACCTGTGCATGTGCCTGAATATGTACCTATGTGTACCTTCCTGTGTGTCTACCTATGTGAATGTGTGTGTGTACACACACAATTATTTTTGGTGTCACCATCATTTTCTATAAGCTGCTGAGCGATCTGGAGGACCTCAGATCCCTCAGTTGTCCAGAACTTTCTGGAGGGCCAAGTCAGGGAGTAGGGGTGAGTGAAGAAGACAAAATTGTGGAAGGAAGCTGCCACCCTCCTGGTGGCCCCACAGCGGGCAGCAGACTGGTCCTGCTGACAGCTGGGAAGACCCCCATTTGCAGGAGCTGCATCCCACCCTGTGGAGATGGGCCAGGAGCCCCAGCCAGGGCTCAGCGGATTTGTGCTGAGTCCCTGCCATCTTGCCAGCAGGGCAACCTGGGGCAAGCACCAAAAACCCTTCAGGGAGTTCAGTTTACTCCACTGTGAAATGTGACTGGAGTTGGGGTTGTTGTCAGTGATGCACCCCAGGCACATGGTGGGCACCTTGCCAGCTCCCCACAGAGCCCTGAGCAGCTGGGTTGGGCTGCTTTGGCTACGTGGAGCTCCTGGGTGCCTTCTTCTGGGGAGTGCGGTTGGGAGGCTGTGGTACATCCCCAGGTCAGTGTGAGGGGCACCTGACCCTAACCCTATCCTGTGCCCCTTGAGGACCAGAAATGAGCCTGGAGTGACAGAGACCATAAGTTCAGAGGCCTGGGCCTGCACCCTAATGCCCGCCTACTGCCCCCCAGGTGGCCCTGCCACCTCAGTGTTCTCACTGGGCAGGTGGACATGGCGACCACATTTCAGGGACTGTGAAGAGTTCCCCAGGCCCCCAGAGGAGCCCCTTCCTGAGCAGGGACCCAGGGCTTACCCCATATGGCAGCTGAGCAGGGGTAGAAGCAGCGGGTTTGTTTTGAGTCAGCCATGACTCGGCTTAAATCAAAGTTTGTCTTGAGGCCGTGAGAATTACTTTTCTTCCCATCCACGTTCATGGGAGATCATGAGTCAGTCCATCCTTCTGCTGCTCGTGCGATGAAAAAAACGTGCAGCGTGCTTGAAACGTTTCCCAGACTGTGTTGGTTGTTAAGGGAGTGACTCGGGCTGGGAGATGTAGACAAAGGAGGCGGGCGGGTGCAGCAGCGGGGACCCCCGGGGTGGGTGGTGGGTCGGAGCAGATGGGAGGAAACAAGAAGCTGCTCCTGACCCCTCACCACCTCGGACTGCTCCAGGCACAGACTCTGTCCCAAGTGTTCATTTTTAGCCCAGGAGGAACCTGGAGGGCTGGCGGGAAGGTATCACACATAGGCGTGGGGCCCAGGCAGATGGAGGCCCCACCGTCCAGCCTCCTGGCAGGGTGGGACGATCGCATGGGCTGGGCTGCCCAAGGGGTCACCTCCTCTGTGTGCCCTGAGCCCTGCCCCGCTGCCGTGGGTGACGTCAGCCCCGGAAGAATGGAAGGGGGCGTTGGGAGGAAGCCCAGCTAAACAAACAGACCAGGCCTGGTCTCCCTAGTGCCCAGAGCCTCAGACCCCTGACCCCCACCAGCTGGAAGGCCCATGCATCATGCAGAGCTGGCTTTCCTACCTGGCCTCCAGGGACCCGCCTCCAGCAAAGCTCCACAGAGTGAGCACTTTGCCGGCTGGATGCATGTTTCCTGTAGGATGTTGTAGAATATCTATATATACAGAGAGCCATACAGCTGAACATATGCGAAGTGAACTCACCCGCCCCCTAAATGACCACCGAGATCCAAACATTCCAGCACCCCAAATCCCTGCTAGCCAGGACCCCAAAGGCACCCACTAGTGCCCACCACCTGCCCTCCCTCACCAGAGGGCAGGCCCATGATGGTGAATTCTATATGTGTGACATCATTCAGAACATACTTCTGTGTGTGGTCTTTTTTTAAGTCAACATTATGTGTCTGAGATTCTCCCACGTGTTGGGATGTGTCACATCCCATGGTGTGAACGTACCACATTTGGTGTCCTGCTACTGGTGGAGTTTGGGCTTGTTTTCAGCACAGGGAGATTGCAACCTGCACCGCAATGAACATTCTTAAATATGCCTGTGTGCTCATGGGTGCGCCCGTTTCTGTTGGACTGTCCCCAGGAGGAGAACCACTGGGTCATTGGATGGGCATATGTTCGACCACCAAATTCACGTTCCAAGTATTTGTGGCAAGCTGCCCTCAGCCAGCCACACCTGAGCATTCCGGTGGCTCTGTCTACCAGCCAGCATTTGGTATTATCTGTTCTTATGGTTTGTTTTCTTGGTGTGTGTATGTGTTTTTCCATTTTAGTCATTGTGGTCTGTGTGTGCAAGCAAATACCTTGTGTTTCATTTCACTGTTGACTAAGGACCTTGAGAACTTTTCCAAGAAATATTGGCCATTGAGATACCCTCTTTTGGAAAGTGCCCTAATCTTTGCCCGCTTATCTAAGATGCTGTTGCCTTTTTCTTAATGGTTTTAGAAATATTTAAAAATATTTTCTAGATACCAGCTCTTTGTTGGGAAAAAAGTACTGCAAATATATTCTCAAACTCTGTTTTGTCTTTTCTTTTTTTTTCTCCAACTTTTGATTACGAAAATGTCTAAATATCAAGCTTGAAAGAATGCTACAGTGACCACCACACACCCACCACCCAGATCCTATGATTAACACTGAATATACTTGCTTTGGCATATCTCTGTTATCTATTGACCTATCAATGCATCTTATTTTTTTTGATGCATTTCAAAATAAGTTGCAGATATTAGTATGCATTGCCCAAAATACTTGAATATGTGTACCACTCACTAAGTACCAGTATTTGTTTATGGTTTTGGATTTTCTTTTCATGAAAATTTATGTGCAATGAAATGCACATATCTTAAAGATGCCATTCAGAAGTCTCAACAAATATAGGCCCAAATCTGTCAAGATACAGAACCCCAGACAGTGCCTCAAACCCCTTGCCAGGACTCCCAGAGGGGGAAGTCACTAAGTTTCATTTATATAAAGATCTAGAACAAGGAAAACTGAGCTCTGGTGGGAAAATCTGAAAAGTGAGAACATCTGAAAACTAAGACTCTTCACAGCCAGAAAAATAAATAAAAATTTTGTTCTAGTTCTTTGTGTATGCTGGATGCAAAATCTTTGTCAGATGTGTGCTTTGCAAATGTTTCCTCCCAGTCTGTGGTTTGTCTATTCATTTCCTTCATGATGGTTTTTGATGAGCAATAGTTTTTCAATTTTTTGAAATCTAATTTATAAATATTTTTAGTATATGGTATTGTTTTTTACGTCCTGAGAAACTTTTGCCAATGCCCAAGTTGTGAATATATTCATCGAAATTTTATTTAAAAGCATTATACTTTTAGCCCCTACACTCAGGTCTATTGTGGCCCATCTTGAAGAATCTGGGTGTGCAGACACCCAGCTGTGCCTGAACCATTTGTTGAGAAGACTGTTGAATTGCTTTGGCACTTCTGTTGAAAATCCAATGACTCAGTGTGAGTCTATCTCTGAACTACTGGTTCTGTTCTGTTGATCTGTTTATTGACTGTTATGTCAGAACCCGACTGGCTAATTCTTACAGCTTTAGAATGAAGTCTTGAATTCATGTAGTATTAGTTCCTCAACTGTGTTCTTGTTTTTCAGTGTTGGTCCTTTGGAATCAGCTTGTCCGTTTCTCACAAAGGTCCTGATAAGATTTTCCTCAAAACTATGTAAACTTAAAGATCAGCTCAAGACCTCTGGTTTCTGCACAGGGTGTAGAATTCTGGAAAGAGCTTTGCTGCCAGCCTCACAACAGTTTACCCACCTATTTTCCATTTCAGGTGCTCTTCTTTCCTTCCAGAAGATCTGAATTTCTCTCTGGTATCACTTCCCTTCAGCCTGAAGAACTTTGCTTAGTTTTTCTCATAATGCAGGCTGACTGCTGACGAATTCTCCTAGTGACAATATATTCATTTCACCTTCATTCTTGAAGGATATTTTTGCTGGAGATAAAATCTCAGATTGTCAGTTTTAAAGTTTAATTTTAGCACTTCAAACATGTTCTACTGGCTTCTGGTTCCTTTTGATTTTGTGAGAATTACATGGTAATTTGGGTCATTATTCCCTTGGACTTTTCAGTTCAGTTCAGTTCAGTTTAGTCGCTCAGTCATGTCCATCTCTTTGCAACCCTATGGACTACAGCATGCCAGGCCTCCCTGTCCATCACCAACTTCCTGAGTTTGCTCAAACTCATGTCCATTGAATCGATGATGCCATCCAACCATCTCATCCTCTGTCATTCCCTTCTCCTGCATTCAATCTTGTACAACATCAGGGACTTTTCAAATGAGTCAGCTCTTCGCATCAGGTGGCCAAAGTATTGGAGTTTCAGCTTCAACATCAGTCCTTCCAGTGAATACTCAGGACTGACTTTAGAATGGTTTGGTTGGATCTCCTTGCAGGCCAAAGGACTCTCAAGAGTCTTCTCCAACACCACAGGTCAAAAGCATCAATTCTTCGGCGCTAAGCTTTGTTTATAGTCCAAATCTCACATCCATATACGACTTCTGGAAAACCCATAGCCTTAACTAGATGGGCCTTTGTTGGCAAAGTAATATCTCTGCTTTTGAATATGCTATCTAGGTTGGTCATAACTTTTCTTCCAAGGAGTAAGCGTGTTTTCATTTCTTGGCTACAATCACCATCCGCAGTGATTTTGGAGCTGAAAAAAATAAAGTCTGACACTGTTTCCACTGTTTCCCTGTCTGTTTGCCAGTAAGTGATGGGACTGGATGCCATGATCTTAGTTTTCTGAATGTTGAGCTTTAAGCCAACTTTTTCACTCTCCTCTTTTCACTTTCATCAAAAGGTTCCTTAATTCTTCTTCAATTTCTGCCATAAGGGTGGTATCATCTGCATATCTGAGGTTATTGATATTTCTCCCGGTAATCTTGATTCCAGCTTGTGCTTCATCCAGCCCAGCATTTTTCATGATGTTCTCTGCATATAAGTTAAATAAGCACGGTGAATATATAGCCTTGATGTAGTCCTTTTCCTATTTGGAACCAGTGTGTTGTTCCATGTCTAGTTCTAACTGTTGCTTCCTGACCTGCATACAGGTTTCTCAAGAGGCAGGTCAGGTGGTCTGGTATTCCCATCTCTTTCAGAATTTTCCACAGTTTATGGTGATCCACACAGTCAAAGGCTTTGGCATGGTCAATAAAGCAGAAATAGATGTTTTACTGGAACTCTCTTGCTTTTTTGATGATCCAACAGAGTTGGCAATTTTATCTTTGGTTCCTCTTCCTTTTCTAAAACCAGCTTGAACATCTGGAATGTCACAGCTGTTGAAGCCTGGCTTGGAGAATTTTGAGCATTACTTTACTAGCCTGTGAGATGAGTGCAATTGTGTGGTAGTTTGAGCATTCTTTGGCATTGCCTTTCTTCGGGATTGGAATGAAAACTGACCTTTTCCAGTCCTGTGGCTACTGCTGAGTTTTCCAAATTTGCTGGCATATTGAGTGCAGCACTTTCACAGCCTCATCTTTCAGTATTTGAAATAGCTCCACTGGAATTTCATTACCTCCACTAGCTATATTTGTAGTGATGCTTTCTAAGGCCCACTTGACTTTGCATTTCAGAATGTCTGGCTCTAGGTGAGTAATCACACCATCATGATTATCTGGGTCATGAAGATCTTTTTTTGTACTGTTCTTCTGTGCATTCTTGACACTTCTTAATATCTTCTGCTTCTGTTAGGTCCATACCATTTCAGTCCTTTATCGAGCCCATCTTTGCATGAAATGTTCCCTTGGTATCTGTAATTTTCTTGAAGAGATCTCTAGTCTTTCCCATTCTATTGTTTTACTCTGTTTCTTTGCACCGATCACCTAGGAAGGCTTTCTTATCTCTCCTTCCTATTCTTTGGAACTCTGCATTCAAATGAGTATAGCTTTCCTTTTCTCCTTTGCTTTTTACTTCTCTTCTTTTCACAGCTATTTGTAAGGCCTCCTCAGACAGCCATTTTGCTTTTTTGCACTTTCTTTTTCTTGGGGATGGTCTTGATCCCGGTCTCCTGTATAATGTCACGAACTTCTGTTCATAGTTCATCAGGCACTTTATCTATCAGATCTAGTCCCTTAAATCTATTTCTTATCTTTGGTTGCTTTCAAGACTTTTTTTACCCGTGGTTTTTAGAAGTTTGATTGTAATATACCTAAATGTAATTTTCGTTGTACTTCTTTTGCTTGGGATCTAGTGAGTTTCTTAAATCTATAAAGCTAAGTCTTCCACCAAGTTGAGGAAATTTTCAGCTGTTGTCTAAATAACTTTTTGCCCCATTTCTATCCTCCTCCCTCTGCAACTCCAATTACATGTATGTTGGGACTTTTGATATTATTCTGAAGGTCCCTGAGTTTCTGTGATATTTAATTTCTATTTTTATGCTTTCAGATTAGATAATTTCCACTGATCTGTGTTCAAGTTCATTGATTTTTTTCTGTCATCTGCATTCTGCTGTATAGCCCATTTAGAGATATTTTTATTTCACACATTGTATTTTTTCACTCTAGAACTTCCATTTGCTTCCTTTTTATAGTTTCTGTTCTTCTCTTGAGGTTTTCTATCTTTTCACTTATTACAAACACAATTTCCTTTATATCCTTGAGTCTAATGAAATAGACACTTTAAAATGCTTGTTTACTGAATCTAACATTTGGGTCACACCAGAGTTGGCCTCTGTTGGTTGTCTTGATAAGGAGTCACATTTTCTTGTTTCTTTATATATCTGACAGTTTTGGATTGCTCCCCAGTTGTAAGTGATATGTTTTAGAAACTCTGGATTCCATTATATTTGTCCTTTACATTTCCGCATAAATTTTAGGACTGACTTGTTGATTTCAAAATGCCACTGGAATTTTGATTGGAACTGTATTGAGCCCATAGGTCAGTTTGGGATGACTGACATTTTTAAACCATTGAGTCTCCTGATTTGTGCATCTGGTTCAAACCCCTACGTTTATTTGGTTCTTACTGAACTTCCCTCAGTGATGTGATGCAATTTTTTGTATGAAGGGTTTATGCATCTTTCGTGAGTTTATTCCTAGATAGTTTCTGTTTGGGGATGTTTCAAACAGCGTTTTTTAAATTTCATTTTCTGGTTTTTCGTGGAGATGCTGAAATAGCACTGTTGGGATCTCTGAGCCAGATCCCAGCGCTGCTGAGTGTTCACCTCATGATGTCAGGCAGATTCAAACTCCCGTTCTCTCATCTGCAGAGCAGAGGCTACACTGAGGTACCGGGTGCTTGTCAAGGTTTTGACCCTCAACATCGTCTCCCTTCTTTGGTTTATGTCGTTCTCCCTACCTGCTGGGGATCTGGCCAGTGTCGTCTCCACCCACAGCGGCAGGGATCAGAGCATCCATCCCCCAGCCTCTGTGACCATCCAGAGGCTGTGACATGTACTCTGGGCTGTCAGAAGGGACCACTTGCTGCTGGACCAGGAGGCCCTGAGGCTGCACTGTGGGAGAAAGCAGCCAGCAGGGGCCGGGCTACCACTGGCCTTTCCCTTCACGTGAGCCAAACACACTCTTTCCAGCTTTGGTCCGTTTGGGCCAGATTGTCTGTCATTTGCCACTAGAATGTCCTTGCCACAAGGTGTCAACTACAGGGGCTGGAGTGGCCTTGGCGCCAGGCTTGGTCATAAATGTCCTCCACCATCGCTGCAAATACGAGCTGTGATGAGGGCGGGTGACGGGACCGAAAGTGAAGGTGAGAGTCGCGCAGTCGTGTCTGACTCCTTGTGACTCCATGGAGTTCTCCCTTCATAAATGTCCTCCACCATCGCTGCAAATACGAGCTGTGATGAGGGCGGGTGACGGGACCGAAAGTGAAGGTGAGAGTCGCGCAGTCGTGTCTGACTCCTTGTGACTCCATGGAGTTCTCCCGGCCAGAATACTGGAGTGGGCAGCCGTTCCCTTCTCCAGGGGATCTTCCCAACCCAGGGATTGTACCCGTCTCCCGCACTGCAGGCAGATTCTTTGCCGTCCGAGCCACAAGGGAAACCCAAGAATACTGGAGTGGGTTGTCTTTTCCTTCTCCATGGGATCTTCCCAACCCAGGAATCAAACTGAGGTCTCCTGCATTGCAGGTGGATTCTTCACCAGCTGAGCCACTAGGGAAGCCCTGATGGGACCCAGGACCCCTCTTAACTCATCCCAGCAGAGGGGCGCCACCTCACAAGCCATCAGCCTGAAGGAGAGAGGTCAGGTTCCAGGCTCAAGTTCATTTCCTCCACATCCTGCCTCCATCTGGTCACTACAGGCACTGACTTCCCACCGCTGCACCGGAGCTGCCATGTTTATCGGGGGGGATGGGGGGGGGGCGTGATTCTGACTCTCCAAGAACTCTTGTAGGGATTCAGGTGCTGCCATGTGTGAAGCACAACAGCTGGGCACATGGTTTATTCTCAGGACCTAACCCCCTATCATCACTTACCCGGTGCACGCTTTCCCTGTGGTCACCGTAACAAACAGCTACACACTTAGAGGCTTCAAGCCACACACATTGGTCATCTCACTGTCCTGGAGGTCAGAAGTCTCACTGAGCTAAAGTCAAGGGGTCGGCAGAACCACACGCCTCCCAGGAGTGCATCTGTTCCCTTGCCTATTCCAGCTTCTAGTACACCTGAATTTCTTGGCTCATGTCCCCTTGTTCCATCTTCAAAACCAGCTGGTGACATCTTCAGACCTCTCAGGGACTCTGTGTACGCTGCCTCCCTCTCACCAGGACTGTCCTGGTGCAGAAATCCAGGGTCTCTCCCATCTCTGGAACACTAACTTGTCCACCTCTGCACAGGGACTCTGCCGTGCAGGGTAGCAGTCACAGGATCTGGGGTTAGGACACGGACAACTTTGGGAGTCATTATTCTGTTCTCCACAGGTGCTTTCCCCAGGGACCCAAGAAGGGGAGAGTTGGGGCTAAGGCTGGGGTGGGGACTCATCCAATGTACAAGTTTATCGGAGCTGCTCCAGCAATGGAATCACAGAGAGATGGTGAGGTCAGGTTTCCACCTTTTGGCCCCCATCACCCTGAGTCTACACTCCCTTGAGGTCCCAATTCCCCTGTGTCTACACTGTCTTGAGGCCCCAATCCTCCTGTGTCTGCACTCCCTTGAGGCCCCAGTCCCCCTATGTCTACACTGCCTTGAGGCCCCAATCCCCCTGTGTCTGCACTGCCTTGAGGCCCCAATCCCCCTGTGTCTACACTCCCTCGAGGCCCCAATCCCCCTGTTTCTACACTGCCTTGAGACCCCAATCCCCCTGTGTCTACACTCCCTTGAGGCCCAGTCCCTCCATCCCAGAATGGTGGAGTCACCCATACTCTGCCTTAGGAGAGCAGGGAGGAGCCCTTTGGGAGACTCCAACCAGAGACTATAAGGTGTTTGACCCTTTCTCATTCACTTGTTTATTTTGAGATCATTTATGAAATCATTTTAATTGCAAAAGCAGCACAGAGTTCAGATACACCTCCCTCTCCTCCCCCAGTCTGTGCCCAGTGCAGAGCATAGTGGGGACAGTTCATGCTGACACTGGACAGTCCGTGGCCCTCCAGCCTCAGTGGGCTCGCCGGCTGGTCCCTCAGGCCCTTCCTCTGGCTGGGGTCCAGCCAGGCCCCACACAGTGTCAGCTGGTTGTGGCACCTTAGTCTCTTCTTATCAGGGACCACAGTCTCCTATGCCCTTGACGGTTCTGAGAGGGAGCACTGGCCAGCTCTTCTCAGAATATTCTATAATTGTGTTTTTTTATATTTTTTACAACGAGACATTGGTTGTGTATTTTGTTGGGAATCCACAGAAGTGATGGCATGTCCCTCTGGCGTGTGAACCTGGGCCACCCATGCCTTTGGGTCAACTCCCATTACTTGGCTGGTGCAGCATTGCTGGGCTGTAAGCACCTCCCTTTCTCTTTATAATTAGGAAGCATCTTGTGTGACCGTGTGAGTGTTCTTTCTCCTGGAGCTCAGGCGAGCTAATTTCAGCATCTGTGGAAGGTTCTTGCTGGAACAGCTCTTTCTGGTGAGCTCAAGGCAGAGAATACCCCTGCACTGAACCCCAGGCAACGCAGTGAGTCTGCCCTCCCCTATTCAGGGACTGGAGCTCACGGACATCGTTTTACTCTCTTGGTTATAATCCACTTGTCATTGTTGTTCAGTCAATAAGTCGTGTCCAGCTCTTTGCGACCTCATGGACTGCAGCACACCAGGCTCCCCTGTCCTTCACAATCTCCCAGAGTTTGCTCAAACTCATGCCATCCAACCATCTCATCCTCTGTTTCCCCTTCTCCTCCTACCTTCAGTGTTTCCCAGAATCGGGGTCTTTACCATCATTATTGATTGTGTTGCTGAAACTGCCCCAGAATTGCCTGGTCTTTCTGCACTGGAACTGGAACCATCACTGGAATTTTGTGCTTCGAGTGAAAACAAACACTCCTTTGCTCAGGGCTCTCGGCGCCTGTAGACCACTCACTCGGGAGTCCCTACCTCAGTCCTTAGACCTCAGAGGCGCTGTGACAATTCAGAAAGACATGCAGAACGGCCCCGGTGACGATGTTCAACTCTCAAGGGAGGTTCCGGGGGTGGAGGCACCTCTTGGGGGTCCCCCAAACTGCAGGAGCTGCTGTCATTCTTCCAAAATGAAAAAGCGTCTTACCTATGACCTCACATCACCAAAACTGACCCTCACGTGTCCTCATTTCGTCTGGGAGCTTCAGGAAGTAGATTTTCATGTTCTGGGTGGGGGGCGACCTCTGGGGCGGTAGGACTTTCTCCAGGCACCCTCACCGAGGCTTCGGGGGTCCCCAGAGACACCGCCACAGTTCCGGCTTCTTGTTTCCTTCCATACCAGCTAAAGGAACTTTATAACAGGGGTCTCAGGCGCCAGGCAGGGCCTGGCAGGGGGGGCCTGCTCAGAAGGCTGAAGTCGGGGGTTCTTGGAGGCAGTGGAACCATCCCTGGGAGCACTATCATTGTCCCAAACCCTGGAGGGCACTGCTGGCCCTGGGGACAGGCTCTTCCACATCTGGCTGTGCCCAGGCTACCCTGCACGGGAAATGTCACATGACCCCCACCTCTGGAGCACCCCAGAGGACCTCCTCGGCAGCTCCTGTTTTCCCTCCATCACAGTGTTCATGACCTTAACACACACCACCTTTCTCAGGAACACAGCTGCTGACTGAGCCTGGGGAGGTGTTAATTCTGCTTTTCGGGGGTCAACCAGGCATCTGTGTTCCCTGGGGACATCTTGTGGGCAGGACACTGGACGTGAAGCCCCCTTCATCCTGCAGGTCAGCTGCCCCTCACTGGGATTCTACTAACAGGGGCAAACAGCTGGGTCTCCATCCTGGGTCCTGCTCCTGCCTCTGGACACGTGCCTGCTTCTGAAATAGCCCATTGGGAGAGGTAAAGCCCAGGGGCCCAGGACAAGTGGTAGGGCTGAGAGACGAGGGGTCTGAGAGAGCTGGAGCCCACGCTTCTCCTCCACCAGGAAGCCCACGAAGAGGGCCCCCGCCTCTCTCCTCGTGCCCAGGGCATGGGAACACTCACCACGACATGAACACAAGGTCTCTGAGGCCTTCAGGAGGCAGGTGTGTCACAGGCATGAGATAAACTAAAGCAGGCTCTTGGGAAGCAGGGCAGAGCGACCGTGACTGCAAAGAGGAGGCTGTTACATGAGCACTCTTTGTGCTGAGTTCTCCCAAGTGTGCGCTGACCAGCCAGCCCCTGCCAAGCACCACTGTCTCCCCAGGGCGCCCCCGGGAGCCAGACCCACTATTGCCAGACAGTCACTGGCTCCAGTCCCTGGGGTCCAGGGCCCCGTCTGAAATGCTGAACAATCTGTGAAGAAACCAGCTTTCCAAGGGAAGTATTTATGAAAAACAAGAGCGGCCCCCAGGCTGGGGACTTGGGGGAGGCGTGCAGAAGTCCCTGGTGCCCACACATGAAAGCGGCCATCAACCTCCGTCCCGGACGCGTGTCCCCCTCCCAATGCAGAGAGAGGAAATGCAATATTATTTTAGGACCAGCCTCCGCATAATAGCCAACGAGGGCAGAGAGAACAATCCAGCGCTTATATCAGACACAAGCAGGCCTGTCCCGCTCCCCCGCCTCTGCCCTGGGAAGGGCATCAAGGGCCTGGACCTTCTGGACAGATGGCCGAGCCTGTGGGTCGGGCTCTGGAGCCAGTCACAGCCTCAATGGACCAAGGTGAGGGGAGGAAGGAGGATTCCCCAGGCTTGCCCATCTGAGGAGGGTCCTCCCAGGAGTGGTCACAGCCCCTGCCCCAGCAGCAGATGGGAAGCCAAGCTCCCTGCCCAGCTCAGAGGCCCAGGGCTCTGTCATCCCCAGGAAGGCTTTCTGACACCATCAGGCTCTGCTTCTCTGGAGACGAAGCTCGGCTGTCAGCAGGGAGCAGCTGGGGAGCATGCGGGGGCCCCCACAGTGGCTGTGTCCCTTGTCCAGCCTGAGAGCTTGTCCCTACTGTTCTCCTCCGGGGATGGTGGGGAGCAGCCAGCTTCAGGGAGCCCTGTGGCCAGGGATTCCCCTCCCCAGCCTGAGGATAACCCTCCCTGGGGGCAGGCTGTAGGTCTAGCCCAGTGGTTTCTCCTGGAGCAAGGGCCCCTTCCTGCGAGGCACCCTTAACAAGTCACCCGTGCCCTGGCCTCAGTGGCATTTCCTCGAGAGGACCCAGTCCAGCTAGAGCAAATGCTGACCCAGTGACAGAGTCCCACCCAGGCCCTGGGCATACCTCAGCTGACCTCAGGAGTCCCTCCCTGGCCACTTCACACTGAAGTCCACCTCCCGGGCCCTGCCCTGCACCCACCATCAGGGGACCATGTCCAGCCTGGCATGCAAGTGGCATGCAAATCAACCCCTTGGGACCAGGCCTGCCTGCTTCCCCCGTGGGCCCCTCCACACCCTGCATGTGTGGGCAGGACGGAGCCACACATGGAGGGTGCTTGTAGTGCTCCCATTCCCCCTGAGGTCTGTGCAGGGGTCCCCGGGACCACCCAGCCAAACCTGGGCCTGTGAGGCCTCCCACCTCTCCCACTTCTCCATGTGGCAAGAACATGGGAACTGAGGTCAAACACAGTGCGGTTCAGTGTCGAGCCGTGGCCCACCACTGTGTGACCTGGGGTGAGCCACCAGCCCTCTCTTGAGCCCCGCCCCTGCTCTGGTAGTGGGATGTCCCCTGAGCACATGGGCATCCTGTGACAGTTCTGTGGGGGAACGTTCTCGCCACCCCATCTCTCAGAGGACACGCAGGCTCTTGGGCGCCAAGGAGACAAGGGCCATGCAGTCACAGAAGCTGCCACCTGACCCTCAGCCCCAGCCTCGAGGTCATCAGCACAGTCGTGCCATCGGGACCACAGCCATCTACCCAGCAGGGCCCGTCCCGGGACCCACCCCCACCTGAGCGGCAGGCGGCCACACAGCAGTGGCTTTGAGTTCTTGGGCTGCAGCCACTGCTTTTAATTGCATTGTTTTCCTGTTTCAAAAATAATACCTGTTCTGTATACAAAGTTTGGAAACTACAGAAAAACTCAAGCGGAGCAATTTCAAAATTACCCTTGATTCTCCAGCCCCGGGGGCCCACTGCTGACTCTGTAGGCCCCTGTCCCTGAGCGCACAGGTCTCATTGCTTTTTCATGAAATCATCACCGTGCTTCAGGGAGCCCTGTGGCCAGGGATTCCCCTCCCCAGCCTGAGGATAACCCTCCCTGGGGGCAGGCTGTAGGTCTAGCCCAGTGGTTTCTCCTGGAGCAAGGGCCCCTTCCTGCGAGGCACCCTTAACAAGTCACCCGTGCCCTGGCCTCAGTGGCATTTCCTCGAGAGGACCCAGTCCAGCTAGAGCAAATGCTGACCCAGTGACAGAGTCCCACCCAGGCCCTGGGCATACCTCAGCTGACCTCAGGAGTCCCTCCCTGGCCACTTCACACTGAAGTCCACCTCCCGGGCCCTGCCCTGCACCCACCATCAGGGGACCATGTCCAGCCTGGCATGCAAGTGGCATGCAAATCAACCCCTTGGGACCAGGCCTGCCTGCTTCCCCCATGGGCCCCTCCACACCCTCCATGTGTGGGCAGGACGGAGCCACATATGGAGGGTGCTTGTAGTGCTCCCATTCCCCCTGAGGTCTGTGCAGGGGTCCCCGGGACCACCCAGCCAAACCTGGGCCTGTGAGGGAAGGTGAGGCCTCCCACCTCTCCCACCTCTCCCACTTCTCCATGTGGCAAGAACATGGGAACTGAGGTCAAACACAGTGCAGTTCAGTGTCGAGCCGTGGCCCACCACTGTGTGACCTGGGGTGAGCCACCAGCCCTCTCTTGAGCCCCGCCCCTGCTCTGGTAGTGGGATGTCCCCTGAGCACATGGGCATCCTGTGACAGTTCTGTGGGGGAACGTTCTCGCCACCCCATCTCTCAGAGGACACGCAGGCTCTTGGGCGCCAAGGAGACAAGGGCCATGCAGTCACAGAAGCTGCCACCTGACCCTCAGCCCCAGCCTCGAGGTCATCAGCACAGTCGTGCCATCGGGACCACAGCCATCTACCCAGCAGGGCCCGTCCCGGGACCCACCCCCACCTGAGCGGCAGGCAGCCACACAGCAGTGGCTTTGAGTTCTTGGGCTGCAGCCACTGCTTTTAATTGCATTGTTTTCCTGTTTCAAAAATAATACCTGTTCTGTATACAAAGTTTGGAAACTACAGAAAAACTCAAGCGGAGCAATTTCAAAATTACCCTTGATTCTCCAGCCCCGGGGGCCCACTGCTGACTCTGTAGGCCCCTGTCCCTGAGCGCACAGGTCTCATTGCTTTTTCATGAAATCATCACCGACGTCTCCTGTAGTCGGCCTCACACTGACACAAGAGGAGCAGTTTCCTGGGCAACGGACGTGGGATTCGGTGCTTCCTGGGTACAGGCACTATTGCGAGTGTTTAGGGAGCTAGCAGCCGCCTTCGACCTCATGAGGTGGGTGGGGGACACCACTCGCCTGGTCTGATTGTTCTCAGGTTGAACTCACAGAAGGAAAGACGGCTCCAGGAAACAGTCCAATGAGCTATCCTTGTCACAGGCCCTGGCAGCCTCGCAGAGCCTGTGTGTTTTAAGTGACCCGGCGTCACGTCACTCTGATGCCCGCACTCTTCTGGAACTGGTGTGTTCCTGCTCGAGTCTCCTGTCCGGCAGCCACCAGTTTCTCAGCGCCCAGGCGCCTTAGCTTTCCAGGGCGGCCAGGACATCTTACCCCAGACTGGGCGGGCTAGAGCAGCAGCGTGTGTCCTCTCACCACTCCGGGGCCAGAAGCCCGGACCCAGGTTTGGGCAGGCTGCGACCCTTTAGCACCTCAGGGGAAGGCCCCCTGCCTCCAGCCTCTGGGGGCTCTGAAACCACACGGCCTTTGCTCTAAGTCTGTGTTCAAGTCCCATCTCTCCTTGAGGTCCTCAGCCATGGAAGCAGCCCCCTCTCCAGTCTAGCCGGGTCTCATCTTAAGTTGGTGACATCTGCAGGGACCCCGTTTCCCAAACAAGGCTGTCCCCAGGTGACGGCAGTGAGGACCTGAGCACACCTTGTAGGGGACACGACTCACCCAGTTTGCTTTGCTTTTCATGAATTAAAGGGATGTCTCCCCACAGAGATCTCTTATGAGCCACTCTGAGCTGGGCTCTGTCAAGTCTGAGAAGGACTCAGAGGGGACCCGAGACCCCAGCTCCCAGGTGACCTCACCTCCTGGGTCTCCACCTTCTCCAGGAGAGAAGAGTAGGGTTACTGGGGAGGTTGTCCCCAAGGACAGGGGTGATCTCTGCCCCCTTGACTGTGTCCCGGGAAGAGGGCAGGTGTCCCCAAGTGTCTTTGGAGCCCTGTCTTCCCCCGCTGTAGCCCATATGTCCAGCTCTTCTCTGGCGATTTGGATGGTCACACTGAGGTGGAAACTAAGTCCAACGGGTTCATAATGTGCCTGGGCCACCCAAGCTAGAGCAGCCAGTTCCTCGGGGCAGGGTCACCACTGCCCGAAGCCCTCCTGTACTGCTCAGTCCCCTGTCCCTGGAGACGGGGCGGCTTGCAAGGGGGCACAGGAAGACACCTCAGAGTCAGGACTAGGTCACGGTGTCTGCATATGTTCAAACATTTAGTCCTCTGCAAAAAACAAAACAAACAAATAAAAAAAAAACACTATTGCCTGGGTAGAGCCAACCCAGTGCAATGTCCCCGTGTCCTGTACTGGGCAGCCCTGGGACGGAGAATCACCCAAACCCTCCGCTCAGCCCTCACCCACACACCCCTTCAGTGGGCAGCTCATGGGGGGCCCTGGCCACAGGAAGACAGGCTGGGACAGACAAATTTCCCTAGGGGACAGCCACGCTGCACCTCGGCCTCTCACCCCTGACACACAGAGAACAGTGCTGGCAGGGGGCCTCAGAGTCCCCAACCTGGAGGCTGTTCTAGAAGCATTTGCTCAGGAGTGAGCCAAGAGCTGGCGGAGTCCATCTGATGACATCACTGCTCTGTTATTTTAAGTAAAGCATGTTCTTTGCTTTGTGCAGAATGACAGTTCATGATGATGATGATGATGATGATGATGATGATGAAGAGAGGAAGAGGGACTGAAAGGAGGAGGAAGTTAGTTTGTGGGGACCTTGACATGAGCCAGGTGCTGACATTACCACCTCCTGCATCCCCAGCACAGCCCTGCGAGGGGCCCCAGGACCACAGATGCTCATGTGTCCTAAGTGAGCCACCTGCAACCACCTGCCTGTACAGTCAGCTCCACACTCACATGGGACCTCACAGTGCACGGGGCTTGGCCTACTTCCAGCAGTTGATCCTCCTGACAATCTCTAGGGAGGTAAGCAGGATGGATCGTCCCCATAGGGCACAGGAGACCCAAGCTCCAAGCTGGGTGGTGACCTGCTCAAGGTCTCCAGACTCACGTCTAGGAGCTCCAGTCCACCCTCTGGGTCTGTGCCAGAAAGTCTTGTCTTGGATGTCCCGTGTTCAGGGGCATGGCACTCCTGTCTCTACCCTTCCTGGGAGGTGTAACTATGGATAAACCAGCTCCCCACACCACCACTCCCAGAGCCACACTGGTCCTTGATTGTTTGTACTCAGTGAGGTCAGTGCATTAGCTGTGATGAATTTGTGCTCTTGGAGTCTCTGGTGTCCGTTCTGGAATGTCAGGGATCTGCCTGGTGCACACATACACACACACAAGGAACTCTGTTTGTATGTGGCTCTGCACGTGTCAAATGCCAGTCCCTTGCTGGATGTCAGGGTGAAGGCACCACCAAGACAGGCTTTGTGGAAATGATGGCAGAAAACACAAATATCTGAAGGAGGAAGAAGGATCCTTGCAAAACCCCTTGCTGCAAAACAAAAAATGTTTCAGAAAACCTTCAGCCCAGAAGGACCCTTTAGGAATCATTCAGTTCAACCTCACTGTTTCGCAGATGGAGAAACCAGAGCCCAGGAGGGAAGGAAGTGTAGCCGACATAGCTCAGGACGCGAGTCTGTTCCTGCCATTGAGAGCTCTCCTCCCACACGCACTCCCGTACCTGCTGCCCATCCAGAGATCAGCATGATGTCCTATATCAAGGCACAGAAGGCAGAAAACAGGAGTATTCTGTGAAGGAGGGAATTTGGAGGTGGTAAAAACATCATCACCATCACCATTATCTTTACCGTATCTTCACCATCAACATCCTCCCACCACCACCACCATCCTCACCTTCATCACCACCACCATCACCTTCACCACCACCATCACCTTCATCACTAGCACCATCACCATCATAACGTACAGTGATGACGGCAATCTACTTGCTGTGTGTCAGGCTCTCTTAAGCACTTTACTAAACACATATCGGCTTCTCTGATGGCTCAGATGGTAAAGAATCCACCTGCGAAGAAGGAGACCCAGGTTCAATCTCTGGTTGGGAAGATCCCTTGGAGAAGGGAATGGCTACCCACTCCAGTGTTCTTGACTGGAGAATCCCTTGAACAGAGGAGTCTGGTGGGTGAGTCCATGAAGTCACAAAGAGTTGGACACAACTGAGCAACTTAAACGTGTACACACACACATACCTAGTGGCATTACTTTGCCAACAAAGGTCCATCTAGTCAAAGCTATGGTTTTTCCATTAGTTATGTATGGATGTGAGAGTTGGACCATAAAGAAGGCTGAGTGTTGAAGAATTAATGCTTTTGAACTGTGCTGTTGGAGAAGACTCTCGAGAGTCCCTTGGACTGCAAGGAGGTCAAACCAGTCAATCCTAAAGGAAATCAATCCTGAATATTCATTGGAAGGACTGATACTGAAGCTGAAGCTTCAATACTTTGGTCCCCTGATGGGAAGACCTGACTCGTTAGAAAAGACCCTGATGCTGGGAAAGATTGAAGGCAAGAGGAGAAGGGGGCGACAGAGGACAAGGTGGTTGGGTGACATCACTGACTCTATGGACCTGAGTTTGAGCAAGCTCTGCGAGATGGTGAAGGACAGGGAGGCCTGGTGTGCTGCCGTCCATAGGGTCACAAACAATCAAACACAACTGAGCAACTGAACAACAACAAATATACATCATTTCCTCGAATCATCATGACAACCAATGATGTATATTATCCCCATTTTCAAAGGAGAAACCTGGGAGAGAGTACCTCATGTCTGAAGTCGCATAGCTGGTGAGTGGCGGAGCCGCCGCCTCCGCTGCCCTCAGTCACACTTCTTCTGGTGCTCGGGTGGCGGGGGCGCCTCACTGTGACAATGGTCAGGTGTTTTGTGGGAGGTTTTGTTGTTGTTTTGTCATTGTTCGGTCGCTCCGCCGTGTCTGACTCTTGCAGCACTGCTCTCTCGGAAGCCCGGCGTGCTGCAGTCCATGGGGTCGCAAAGAGTTGGACACGACAGAAGCAACTGAACAACAACAAGACTTCCTTATAGCTGCCCATCATCACAGGTGGTTTAGGGCAGCAAATGAATTGAAGACTCCAGGAGAGTGAGCAGAGCAGGACACTGCTCTGTCAGCCTCGCAGTCCCTACATAGAGCAGGAGGCCATGCCTCAGTGCAGAGCACGCAGCTCTGAGGAGAGCTGGTCCCTCCCCAGCTCTCTCTCCCTCTCTGGGCTTCTGTTTCTTCATCTGTAAGATGAAGAGGCTGGCCAGACCATCCCCAAGAGTCTTCCTGGCACTGCTTATCCTTAGATGCTCTGTACAGTTGTCCATGTCATGTGGTCATGGAGGGCTCCTGGGAGGGGCAAGAATACATCTTAAACAGGTTTAAAAGAGTGAAGGGTCTTCAAGTGACAGAGAAGAGAGCATCCCAAGCTGAGGGATGGCTATGTGGTGAGGAATGAAAGGACAGATTTAGCCCATCATGGACATATGGAGCTGAGGTATCAGGCGTATGAACATGAATAAGGCCTGGAGGGGAGACTGATGCATAGACAGGTGCAGCACAGCAGTGTGGTGTATGTGTGCCACAACCTACAGGTCTACAAGAAGGCTTCCCAGAGGAGGGAACTTCTTGAGTGGGTTTTGGAGGATGAATAGGAGTTTTCTGGGCTGGCGAACGTGGCAGGAAGTGAAGGAATGCAGAGTGAGGTGTGGGAAATGGAGGGGTATTTATGGTGATGCACAGCAGCTTAGTGTGGTCCGAACTGGCATGGGAGAGGCAGAGAGGAGGAAGAGGAGGGGAGGCACTAAGACCCAGATGCACTTGGGCCTGACCAGGAAAGGCCTTGAGTCTACAACTGAGAGTACATGCTGTCCTGCGGACATCGGGGAGCCACAAACAGTCTGTGAGCAGCAAAATGTCACAGCAGTGTCCATGTTTTCGAAAGAACTACCACCCAACCCTGGCCGAGGTGTCCT
Source organism: Madoqua kirkii (assembly GCA_006408675.1). Lineage (NCBI taxonomy): Eukaryota > Metazoa > Chordata > Mammalia > Artiodactyla > Bovidae > Madoqua > Madoqua kirkii. The sequence goes on from SJYC01111684.1 coordinate 31,357, forward strand.
GGACATTTTTTCAGGGGACTTTTCCATCACTGACTGTAACCCATCTTCACAACCCCAGAGTTAGGCTCTTGGGAACAGTTGCCGTGCAGGGTCCCTGCTGGGCCTGGGGCACTACTGGTCAGAGCAGCTACACTTGAGCGCTGGGAACACTGGCTGTGCTTGTGGGTCCAGCTGGACACCATGCCCCATGTGTCCCAGAGCCCGAATGACACGTGAACATCACGTTTATCTGAGTCCACACAGGCAGTGAGAGCCCCAGGAGCGTGGGAGCTGCTGCGTCCCCCCGACCTCGCCTGCACAGGGGCACTGGTGCCGCGTGGGCAGCCAGGTGCTCTGCCGCCTGCATGAGGTCCTCCGGGGCCTTGGCCGGGTGACGGCCTCAGCCCAGGTGTGAGCAGGTGTGTCCAGCACCCACGCCCCTCTGTGGAAGGGCTGCCTGGGAGGCTGAGAGGGACTAGGGGAGGGGCACCGGGTTGTTGGTGACTCAGGGCAAGTCTAGAGAGGACGCTGCAGGGAGCGGGGTGACCGCTGATGGGCTGTGCTGATCGCGAGCTATGGGAATCAGTGAGGCGGGCTGGGGGATGTCAGGCAGGAGTGTCACTGCCAAGGACAACACAAGGTACCGTCCACCAGTGCTCGCGGCCGCCGGGATGGGCGGGGAAATTGAGGACGGTGTGGAAGGAGGACGCGGGGTTGGGTTGCCCCTGGACCTGCACTACTGCTGCTCGGCACCTCTGGCCCCTCACCAGCGTGGGCGCAGTCCCAGGGAGACGGGTGACTGACCACAGGGGGTCCTCGCGGGTCAGCCGCCAAGGAGCCACCGAGAACACACTCACAGGCTCCTCCTCGGCTGGACACACTTCTCCACAGAGCCAAGCATCGCTGGTCCCACTGCAGACACCCAGGGTGTGAGTGTGGCACACAGACCTGTTTTCTGGGTCAGTGATCCTGATGAATGGGTGTGAGCACACTCACACACATACACACACAGAGTCATGTGTGTATGCCCACAGACACCTGACATGTACACACACTCGTACATACACTCACACAAACATGTACACACAAACACATGAGCATGCACACACACAAACACACAAACTAACACATGTATTCATGCATACTAGTGGACACACATAACATTCACATACACACGTATGCTATCACATACACATGCTTCTCACATGCAGGTAAACACATGCCTACTCTCACACACATCCCCTAACAGGAACACACACACATCCCCTAACACATGCATGTACACACATACACACAGTCCCATGTGCCCACACACACACACACCACACTGAGGTCAGGTCACCCACCCACCTACCCATCGTGTCCCCGGCTATCCTGGCATCAGGGTTCTCCCGAGGAGGTGTCTGTGACTGGCATGGCCCCAGGAGGAGAGGCAGCACCCTCATGGTGCCCCAAGGGACAGGGGTTTAGGGACCTGTGTCCAGGCACAGCCTGCCTGAACATCTATCTGCTGGCGTCCACAGAGGGTCCCAGCTCCCTGGGCTGGGCCCAGCCCGAGACCTCTGGCAGGCTGGAGCTGCCTGGACCACCGCAACGCAGAGCCCACAGTCAGCCCGGCACCTCTCTTCAGGGCCCCGGAGGGGGACGCCCCGTCACTGGCCTTTGCCCCCAGGCAGTCAGAGGGAACGAGGGCTGGGGCCGTCACAGCAGGTGGCAGAAACGGAAGCACAGCTTCTCTCTCACGTCACTAAATGGAAGAAGAGCTGGCTTGTGCCGGGCCGGACGGGGATGGATAAGCCATTTGGATAGAACACGATCCCAGGGAAGCTTGCCACATTTTTTTCTAGAAGAATGTTGGAAGTTCTGGTGGCCAGGTATGGAAAAAGAAAACCTCCGTACACTGAAGTCATTCACGGCCAGTGGTGTGGAGGCGTTTACCCAGGCCAGGTGGTGAGGGCGCTGCCGCCCCCCAGCCGCCCCGACTAAAAGGGCCAGTTGTGTCCGCGCGCCATGGCCGGTCACCCCGAGCAACACAAAAACACACATGAATGCGCCTTTTACAGCGGGAGCCTTCCTCACAGGCTCCGGATAAACGGCGAGCTGAGCAACATGTAAATTTGTAGTTAGCCCTCGGAGACGTAATTATAGGAGAAAACAAGGACAGTGGCATTTGGATCGGGAAGGCTGGTTCCTTTCCTGCAGCCAGGCTTGGTGTCGGGGGCCATGGAGGGCAGGGGCGGGGGAAGGAGGTTGGGCCTGGAGGCCCCGAGGCCCGAGGCCCGAGGCTGGGGCTGTGGGCCCTGTCCCTCTCCTCCTTGCCCCGGGCCTGCCCCGGACACTGCCATTGCTTGGGCCGAGCCAGAGATCTCCACCCCAAGCCCTCGCTCTGCGGCCGCCCCATGAAAGGGCCCATTCATGCCCCGGAACGCTGGCTTGGGTTACCGCGGCCAGCCCCGTCTCCGCCACGTCTGTTTTCTTTTCATTAGAAGGATTCCCATCTTGAAGGCCCACGAGAGGCTGAATCGAGGGCGCTCAGGCTGAAAATGTCGGGCCATGAAAAGCCACCCACAGGCCCCAGCACCTTTATGAACGAGTCTGATTTGCCATGGTAGATGGGGAAACTGAGGCTCCGTCCACCTGGTTGGCAGATGGCGGGGTTGGGGTTTGGACTAGGACCACTGGCTGCCTGCTGGCCTTGCTGGGAGGAGCCTGGGCACGATAGGAGTCCTGAGCCAGCCCATGTGTAGGGCGTTGAAGGCTTCCTGGAGGTGGAGGGGCTGGTGCTGGTAGGAGGGGATAGGAGGGCTGTCAGTCCTGGAAAGAGTCTGCCTCGGAAAGTCCTACTGAGACTCGGCCGAGCCTCTGCCGAGTCACGGGTCCCTTGGCCTGAGGTGAACTCCTGGTGGGCCCAGGGGCATGCAGCCCCCACGTGTGAGAGCATGGGGTCGGGGGTGGGCATGGCTTGTGGAGGGAGGCGGTGACTGTGACTGTGTGTAAGACCCTCCTCGGGAAAGCACCTTCTCCTCTCCCTCTTTTTGCTCATAAACGGGGCCACGGAAGACAGGAAGACAGGCAGAAACAATCGTGCTCGGGGCGGGTGTCTGAGTCACGCCACCGTCAGTCTGGAATGTCTCCTTGGAAAGAGTGAACGGCTGGTTCCTTTCCTGCAGCCAGGCTTGGTGTCGGGGGCCATGGAGGGCAGGGGCGGGGGAAGGAGGTTGGGCCTGGAGGCCCCGAGGCCCGAGGCCCAAGGCTGGGGCTGTGGGCCCTGTCCCTCTCCTCCTTGCCCCGGGCCTGCCCCGGACACTGCCATTGCTTGGGCCGAGCCAGAGATCTCCACCCCAAGCCCTCGCTCTGCGGCCGCCCCATGAAAGGGCCCATTCATGCCCCGGAACGCTGGCTTGGGTTACCGCGGCCAGCCCCGTCTCCGCCACGTCTGTTTTCTTTTCATTAGAAGGATTCCCATCTTGAAGGCCCACGAGAGGCTGAATCGAGGGCGCTCAGGCTGAAAATGTCGGGCCATGAAAAGCCACCCACAGGCCCCAGCACCTTTATGAACGAGTCTGATTTGCCATGGTAGATGGGGAAACTGAGGCTCCGTCCACCTGGTTGGCAGATGGCGGGGTTGGGGTTTGGACTAGGACCACTGGCTGCCTGCTGGCCTTGCTGGGAGGAGCCTGGGCACGATAGGAGTCCTGAGCCAGCCCATGTGTAGGGCGTTGAAGGCTTCCTGGAGGTGGAGGGGCTGGTGCTGGTAGGAGGGGATAGGAGGGCTGTCAGTCCTGGGAAGAGTCTGCCTCGGAAAGTCCTACTGAGACTCGGCCGAGCCTCTGCCGAGTCACGGGTCCCTTGGCCTGAGGTGAACTCCTGGTGGGCCCAGGGGCATGCAGCCCCCACGTGTGAGAGCATGGGGTCGGGGGTGGGCATGGCTTGTGGAGGGAGGCGGTGACTGTGACTGTGTGTAAGACCCTCCTCGGGAAAGCACCTTCTCCTCTCCCTCTTTTTGCTCATAAACGGGGCCACGGAAGACAGGAAGACAGGCAGAAACAATCGTGCTCGGGGCGGGTGTCTGAGTCACGCCACCGTCAGTCTGGAATGTCTCCTTGGAAAGAGGCTGCTTCTGAGCCGGCCCCACCCGCACGCCCGCTCAGGCCTCCTCCTTGGCCTCCCCTTCTCCCCTGGCCTCCTCCCCTCCTGACCCACCTCATTGGGGGCCCCACCTTCATCACAGCAGACCCCACAAAGGCCCCAGACAGCTCATCAAAGCAGCTTTAACACACGCCTGCTGGGGGCCTGAGCTGCACTTAGGCAGTAAAACTCATGCCACACTTATAGATAAAGATTTATTCATTTCCATTTTGTACTTTCCTGATGTCCCATAGAACCTGGACTTTTTTTCCTTCCCTGATGTCAGGAAGGAAACTTGCAGGTGGGTCCTGGCCCTGGTGCCTGAAGGACAGGGACACGTCAGCCAGAGCCGGTCATCAAGGGCCCTAGAGTCCTGGGACCACCTGCTCTGCCTCCCTTGGACACGGGAACTATGTCCAGTAGCCCGGAGACCCCCAGAGGTCCCCAGCCACTGTCCAAAGGAGCTGGGTCTGCCTCCTAGCCTCTCAAATCCTCCCTGAGTGGTGGGCATTGATGTTGCCACCTCCCAGATGAGGAGGCAGAAACTCAGAGAGGCTGCTGATTCACCCAAGGACACACAGCTGGCAGAGTGCAAGCAAGGAACGGAGGCCAGGCCTGCCTGCGGCAGCGTCCCTGAATTCACGGACTATTTGGCAAATTCCGTCAATGTTGCTTCCCTCACATTGGCTTCCCTGGAGCCCACAGGGATGGCGCACAGCGCACACCTCCCTGGGAAGTCTTGAGTTCCACACACGTCCATGTTTGCTGCGTCCTTGGCAAGGAACAAGCAGCATCTTCATGGGACAGGGCCCAAGAGCAGCTAGATCCATACCCCCACCCACCCACCAGGATCCCTGGGAGAAGTAGGGAGCCCCAGAGCTCAGGCAGGTGCCTGCCGCCAGGCCCTCATCCTGGACCCAGCCAGGAGCCCACAGCAGGCAGAGGCGAGCAGCACAGAGACTGGCTTTACCACAAACTCCTGCGTCCTTATGCGGGCTCCCCGCCTCCTCCAGCCTCAGTTTCCCCATCTGACAAAGGAGGTTAAAGAGCCTGAGATGGCAGGTGACACTTGCTGAGAGAATTCCAGGAGGGCTGAAACAGCCGGTCCGGGATGTCACGCCACAGGCCTGGTCCGTGGCCAGAGGTCTGGTCTACTGGGGAAGAAGGTCTCATCCCCAGGGACCCCACAGGAGAGGATCCCCCTTGGGGCTGGGGTGGATGTCCCTTTGATGCTCAAGGCTACCTGGATGGATGGTTGTGCACATGCCAGGCACTGTCAGTGTCAAATTGAAGCAGCCATGTGACACTATGCCCCTGGAATTTGCTGGAGGTTTCTCACTCCTCCCACCCCTGCTCTGGCTTCGGGTCCGCGGTTTCGTTTTGACATCAGGCAGAAGTTAGGGGATGACTCAGGGGCTGACTGGCCCTCCCAGCACGCGCAGGGGCCCAGGGAGCCCATGCCTCTGGGGAGCAGCCAGCAACGGGCAGTGTGGGGGCTGGTGGGCAGCAGGGGAGCTGGGCTCCATGTCTGTGACTTCGGGCAAGTCAAGTCAGACCCCTGCCAGGTCGTGTCCTCTCGGAGAGGGGGGCTCAGCCCAGCCCGTCCAGCTCTTTACTCTTCTGAGCAAACGGGCAGGAGCTGGGCCTCCCACGGGGCAGATCCACGGGATGTACTATCGGCCAGCTTCTCCTGAGAAGACAGCTTCACATCCAGTGGGGAGGAAGAGAAGGCTCCAAGAGCCAGAGGTCTAGATTGCTGACTACCCGGAGGGTGGAAGCTGCTGCCCCCGGGGTTCCCACCCTCGGCACAGCTAACTATCTGGGACCACATAGTCCTCTGTCCTGGGGCCGAGCTGTGCTCTGCAGGAGGTTTGGCAACTCCCCTGGTCTCCGCCCGCCACAGCAGACTCCCGGTGGAGAAGTGCTGGACCTCACCCCCAGGCAGGTGTGCCTAGAGGACTGGAGCGGGAGCTCGGGGGCAGTCCCCCTGGGGGCACCGACCTGGAGGGCTGGGCTCCCAGTGCCCTGGATGGCCAGGAGACGCTTGTCGTATGTCCGTGGGCATATTCTAAGCCCTCTGGGAGATGAGGAGGGTAGCCCACCTCTCTCCATCAACTCTTAAGACTGTGGTCGCGGGGCAGCATGGAGTGTGGGCCACTGCTGCTTCCTCCTGCTCATGAGAGAGCTCCACCCTCGGCACAGCTAACTATCTGGGACCACATAGTCCTCTGTCCTGGGGCCGAGCTGTGCTCTGCAGGAGGTTTGGCAACTCCCCTGGTCTCCGCCCGCCACAGCAGACTCCCGGTGGAGAAGTGCTGGACCTCACCCCCAGGCAGGTGTGCCTAGAGGACTGGAGCGGGAGCTCGGGGGCAGTCCCCCTGGGGGCACCGACCTGGAGGGCTGGGCTCCCAGTGCCCTGGATGGCCAGGAGACGCTTGTCGTATGTCCGTGGGCATATTCTAAGCCCTCTGGGAGATGAGGAGGGTAGCCCACCTCTCTCCATCAACTCTTAAGACTGTGGTCGCGGGGCAGCATGGAGTGTGGGCCACTGCTGCTTCCTCCATCTCATGAGAGAGCTCACTTCTCACACCACAGGGTGCACGGGTGTGTCACAGCTGGACGGACACACACACACACAAACACACACATGAGCCCTGAAAGTGAGACCTTTCTTAGAAACAAGAATAGACCCATTAGGAAGAATTAGAAAGGAAATACCTTCTGGGAACTTTGTCTGAGCCAGGGGACCCCCAGCACTAGAAACTTTAGGAAACCAACTGATTGAAATACCGATTAACTGGAGGGGACTCTTGGTCCCTTGCCATCCTGCGTTCCATGGAGAGGGCAATCCCAGGACCCTGAGGCCCAGAATGATGCCACAGAAATGTGAGCCGAGGCCCGGAGCCCCCAAGCGTCAACGGGGCCAGGCAGCCAGGCCTCTAAGCCCCCAGCCCCCAGGTTCAGGTTTTCAAGACAGCTGGCAGGGATTTCTGGAACCTCCTCTGGCACTGTAATGAGCAGCCAGAGGAAAACTGAGTTCGATTCACAGCGTGTTTTAGCTGATTGTGAATTGTCCGTGCAGAGCTCAGTGCTCAGCCACCTATGGAAACCCACAGGCTACGGGGGTGGGGGGTGGGGGGTTTGGGGGGTGGGGTGGGGGGTGTAGGTGGGGTTGTTGGGGGGGGTGGCGGTGGCAGCCCATTCACTCATTTCCAAAGGCCCTGTTACCTATACCTTGCTTTACATAAGAAAGGTGTTCCTAAGAGGGTGTGAAACTTGAACTTCGCAGTCCAGCTCCCTGCAGCACTCTCAGGGGAAGCATGGTTCAAAGGACTATTTAGGAAAAGGACGCCCTTTCTGGAAGTGAAGAATTCCCCTACACACACAACTTCACGTCTTAGAAGCCATAAGCCTATGTCTTGGTTCATCTGAAGTGGGGAGAGGCTGCAGCTGTTGCAGGACACCTCCCACGGGGACCGCCCCCTGACCTCGAAGGACCCACGTATCCACATCAGGAACTTGGCCTCTCGTTCCTGCCTGTCACACGCTCTGGGCTGTGTGGCTTTGGGCAGGTCCCTTGCCTTCACTGGGCCTGATATCCTCATCTGTGAACGAACCCCTGAGCAGCTGACCTGTAAGGGCCCCTCGTGCTCTAGGGGCCTGCATGGTTCCATCTCCCCACCATGTGTTCCGTGCTGGGGGGTGGGGGGCAGAGCAAAGGCACTCTGATTCTAGGGACCCTGGACTCCCACCTTTGAGGCATGGGGGTACCTCAGATGGGAGCCCCCCAAGTAGGTGCCAAATGACAGGGGTGCCCTCATCCTCCTGGCCAGCCGGAAGCACAGGGGAAGAAGGTGTTTACCCTGCTGGTACCTGGTGGGGGCAGGAGATGAGGCAGTCGGGGAATGGAGACAGGCGAGCACTTGGAAACCACGGGGCGCACTCTGGAAGCCTAGAACGTCCTGCTAAATCCTGTACTTGCCTCTGAGCAGCAGCAAGCTCGGCCAGTCTTGGGTGGGCTGGCAGGGGTCTGGGCTTACATACCTTTCCCGTGGGGATCCCCATCTCTAGGGTGGGTCCCCTGAAACAAACACCTAGGAAGAGCAGTGCTTACAGTAGCGGGGGCGGGGGCGGCCGGGGGGAGTGAAGGTTTGTAACCGTAGCCACCGGTGCCCAGGAGCAGACCCCGCAGGCCGCCCACGGCTGGGCGGAGGGCGCTCGGAGCACCCGGACGGCCGCCGGAGCTTGTTTGGCGAGGACTTGGCCCGCGCGGCCCGACCTGGGAAGCGGGTGGAGGTTGCTTTCCTCTCTCCCCACCCCGCCCCGGAGGGGCAGAGCGCTGCGCGGCCGGGCGGGCCTGCGGTCGGGGATGAGGACTGCGCCTCCGCGCCGCAGAGCGCCGTGCGCGGGCCGGGCGCCGGCGGCCGCCGCTGCCGTTCCGGGAGCTCGTTTGCATCCGCCAGCGCGGCGAGCGGCGCGGGGCCCTCGCAGCGGAAGGTGAGTGTGGACGCGCCGCGCCGCGCGCCGCCCGAGGCTGCCGGTCAGCGCCACCGGCTCCGGCGGCTCCGGAGGGACTCGGGGCTTGCTCCCCGGGGTCACCTGGCCGCCCTCGCCCCTCCACATCCCCGCGCCCTCGGTGGCGCGTCCCCGCGGGGCCAGACGGACCCTCCCGGCCCTCGCTGCGCCGCGGCCCGGCTGCCCCGACCTCGCTCATGGCCCGGGACAGCCGTGCAGAGACTCAGAAGCCAGGGCGCGCCGGGGACTCGGTGGGGGCCGCGGCCGTGCCGCCTGGTCTCAGCCCTGTCCAGCGCCCTTGACAAGAGCTTTGGCCAGTTCCGCCGGACACTTTGCAAAGTGCAACCCAAGTGCCGAGAACTGAGAGCCCGCCGGGGGCCACTGGGCGGTGGGTTGGAGGAGCTAGGAGCCGCCCGCCGGACTGCTGGGAGCGGGGAGCGCGGGGGACGTATGGCCAGGGATTCCGGAGGGAGCTGAAGGGCCGGTCGGGACGAGAGCGGCCGGGGACCGACCATTCATTGCAGACCGCAGCAGCTGGTTCCCAAGCCGGGCCATTGCCTCCTCTGGGTCGCCCCGGGGCGTGCTGGCCCTGTGGCCCTCGGTCAGGCGGCGGACGCTACAGGAGGAGCTGGGTGGGGTCTTTCCGGTCTTTGGGGGCTCTGCGCCGCTGTGCTGCTGCAGGGGAGGCCACGCGGCTCCCCCACTCGGCCCGCGGCCCCGGCTGGCTCAGGGCACCAGGGGAACCCGGCCAGAGGGACCCGTGGGGATGCGGCGCCGCGCGGCGGCAGCCGGAAGGGAAGGCCAGCCAGGCGCGGAGACTTCCCGCGGCCGCCAGACCCTGCCCCTGCCCCCTCCACTCGAGGGGCAACGGAGTCAGAGGGCCAAGCCTCTGGGTGCCGCGGAGGTGGTGGGGGATTCTCATAGTGGCAGCCTCCGAGGCCGTTAACCCTTTCTGGACTGGCGTTTGAGCAGATGCTCCTTACTGTGTCGGGACTGTGCCACGTGTTACTGTGCTTGGTCCTTCTGTTGCGAGCGAGATGTCTGTATTCTGGATGAAGAAGCCAGGGTCAGAGAGGTTAGGTAACTGGGCCAGCACAGCACAGCTGGTGAGCAGCCGTGCTGACAGCCCTCTCCATTTCATCAGATAGACTCCACATCTGTGGGTATCCTGAGCCCTTGCTGTGTCCCAACACTGTCCCAGGTGCCCCCTGACTCAGCAAAGACCCCTGCCTTCCCGATAAGGAGCAGGGTAACAGGCAGTGTCAGACAGGGAGCTGGCTGCGGGGGAGTGGGGCGGAGTTACAGTCTTAGGAAGGGCAGCCAGGCTGCCTCTAAGAAGGCGGCCTGGGAGGGCATGCCCTCGTGTGCCTTGTGCCCAGCCTGGCAGGTCCAGAACCACACGGCAGAGCCTGCCTGGAGCCTCCCTGTAGGAGGAAGAGGGGTAGTCCTTTTTGAGGCAAATAGGAAGGCTGGGCCATCTGGAGGGGCACCGTGGCCCATCCAGTCTCAGCGTGGGAAACAGGTAAAGGATGCGTGGTCCCCACCTGGGTCCCCAGCTGGCCACCCTGGCAGGCAGTGTGGAAGCAGCCAGTCCCAGGATTTCAGGGTCAGAGGGAACTTAGAGGTCATGAACTTCGATCCCCTCATCCAGCCTTCAGTCTCCACCAGACCCAGCCTCCAGGTTACCGACTCTGCTTGAATACTCCCAGCAATGGGAAACTCACTCCTGTGGCAGCAGCAAGGTCCCACCTTGAAACCCTCTCCACTGGAGAGCCCTGAGCCAGTCCTGCTGCAGGTAGAACAGAAACCTCCCCCCTGAGGCTCCTGTCGACCCAGTCCTGCCCTCCGGGAGCCAGGCATTTGGGCTAACTCACACGCAGTTGTCTCTGGAGAACATTAACAGAGAGGTTACCTCCCCTTTCCATCTAATCTCAGGGCCTGCGCTTTCTCAGACTGACTTCCAGGCCAGGTACCCTCCCGCCTCTCTTGGAAAAGGTTGGCAGGTCTCTGCCGGCTTCACATTCGTGAGCACCAGGGTGGCCTGGAAGCAGAGACCTGCCCTCACCTCCTTTTTTTCTGGAACCCTGCCACCACCGATGGTGCCAAAGACGCATGTGCCCCTGGACGCCACTCACACGGTGGCTTCCTCTGGAGCCTGAGACTGCCCAGCCCAGCTCACCCCATCCTTGTTGGCTTTGACTCTAAGAGTTTGGTTACCTTCCTCTTTCTTGTTCAAAAGGGCTGGCTGAGAGCGAGGGGCAGGCCATGTAGATCAAGAGTGCAGGCTCTAGAGACAGCTGTCCAGGGGCTGTGCGGGCGAGTTACCAGCACAATGGGGGACCTTGCAGGGCCTCACAGTACCCGCCGAGGTGCAGAGCGCAGGGGCACAGGTGGGCACACCCAGCCCTATGGTCACTGGCCTGGGACTCTCAGAGACTCCACAGGGTCTGTGGGAGGGGTCTGGAAGATGCAGAAGACTTAGGAATGCGAAGTGCCAGCTGCCAGTCCAGGACAGAGGGAGGTCATAGGGAACCACTGTGCAACCTGGGTCCTCCTGGTGGGCGCACTTCCCAGCCCATCCCCGCTGGCCTGCCCACCTTGGCTTTGTTCATCCTAGTTGTGCGGTAGGGAAGAGAGTAGGGTAAGCACAGGAACAGCCCGCTCTTCTGCCCGTGCAGAGCAGAGCTGAGCCCAGCATTTGTGGATGGCCACAGTCCAGCCTGCTCTAGGCACTCCAGGTCGATCAGCATACAGAACGCTGGCTCCTCCTCCCCACTCCTAGCCCGGATACTGGGCATCCGGTCTCTCATCTCCACCGGTCCACCTTCCCCATCAGGGTGCCCCCTCCTCTGCCTGCCCCCATTCCTTCTGGCACTCCCCATCACCTGTGGGCTACCTGTCTCTCACTCGACTGTCCCTCATTAACAGGAAGATGATGCTGGTGCTCGGACCTCTGCCCTCTGAGCTGTACAGTGCACTCAGCACTCTCAGCTTCTATTGCCAGCCTCACTCTCTGATAGAATTGGGGGCTGAGCTGAGCATGGTGGAAGGAGGAGGGTGTGAGGGTAGTGAGCACTGGGAGATGTTCTTGCAGGTGCTTGGGGTCCCTCCTTGGCTAGTTTATCCTCACCTTTCACTCAGTGACCATGGCCAGGGTGGCAGACACTGTCCTTGGGGACTGATTGCAACCTTGTGCTTCATTTCCCTGATTAGAAGGAAAGGTGGGCCTGTACAGTTGGGTAGGTTGTTCACTGCACAAGGGCACCTAGCTATATACTATACTCTGCTCACCAGGCCTCCGCTTGCCCAGGCTGTGTCCACCCTGGGGTACCTGTTCCACACACCCAGCGGTCCTGGAAGCATGAGCAGCGGCACCGCGGCAGACTTGTGAGCAGTGCACGTGGAGCTGTCCTCGCTCCCAAGGAGGCCGCGCGCAATGCAGTCGCATGGGCGGCCTGGACGCTGCCCTCCTACAGGACCAGGGCCTCCATGCCTCCTGACTTGGGATTCCCTCCACGCTCCTCAAATGCTGACAAATGTCTGGGCCCCTCAGCCTCCTTTTGTGTCCACATCACTGGCCCCCCTTGGCCTGGGTGTGTCCCACCAACTTGAGGAGAGGGTAGGAGGCAGGGTGGGGCTGTTCAGGGAGCCTCCCCCCACCAAATGCTGGGGGCTGGGGCCTGGCCGCAGTCAGCATGGCGAGTTCCTGAGTCCAGATGGTCCTTGGAGCCCGTGGCCCCACCCCTCACACCACAGCCTGTGGTTGCCAGTCCTGAGTCCCGGAGACCAGAAGTGAGATCAGTGACTGAACTGGCAGGACTCAGGGCTGTGACCCCAGCGTCAAAACGTAGGCTTCCTGGGATTACTCATCCCAGCTCTCGTCAGGATTGAAGTGGTCTCTGAGAATTACATCCTTGTCTAAATAAAGCCGGCTTCTCAGAGCACAGCTCCAAATATAAGCTCCCTTTATGACCATGGGGAGAGCCTGAGGAGGGGGTGAGCAGGCAGGGCTCGTCTGGGGAACCCTGGGGGTCACCTACCGCATCCTGACACCGGCAGCCTAGGCCCCAGCCTTCCCGTCACCCAGCACTTGAAGCAAGAGGGGCTACCACCCGGCACCCAGGAGCTGGCAGCCCAGCAGTTGGGTGCCCACACCCACAGCTCCCCGCCCCAGGTCGTGGGGGGAGACCCTCCAGTGTAACAGTGAGTTTGTAGGGAACTCAGAGCCTCAACTCAGCCTACGGTCATTCCCTCTCAGCCTCCCCGGGGCCAGAACGAGGCAGTGGCCCCTTGGAAGCCCAGAGAGGGCCAGGGGAGGTGGTCTTCAGGGTGTGGAATGCAGCTGTTTGTCCTGGTCTTGGCCACTCCACCTGGACCTGAGGTCCGCATCCAGTGGAAGAGGGCAGGGCCGTGCCGGTGACAGCAGGAGGCGAGCATGCTGCAGGTGGACGGAACCGGGCCCGGAGCCCAGGCAGCCTCGTCTGCCATCCCCAGGCCCTCCTGGCCAGCGAGAACCAGCAGCAGGCCGTCTGCTGCGGCCTCCGTCCTGACTCTGGGCTGCTCACAGGCTTGCATCCCAGCCAGCGGCCGAACAGACTCCACATTCATGAGCGGCCTCGAGTCTCCCCAAAGGCCCAGCCTTGCAGAATGTGACCATTGCATTTTCCGAATTCCTCCGGGACGACTGGGCCAAGGTGGCCATGTGTAAGCAGGGCCTGCTTCTCTGGGCCTTGCATGTGTCCAGGGCCTCTCCGGGCTTCCCGTCAGAGGGGTTGGGGGAGCAGTCAGTGTGGGATGGCCACAGCCACGGCCAGACAGGGTGAGGGAGCCAGGACCGGCCCTGGTACAGGAGGAGACAGCCCTATTGGTGGAGGCTATGGGCTGGTGTGTGTCCTGTGTCCATCAGCCCTGCAGGAACCTTGTTTTCTTTGAAAAAAAAAACAACAACACGTAATTCGTGCACCATAAAATTCACCCTTTAAAAGCGTACACGTCAGTGGGTTTTCGTGTATTCACAAGGTTGTGCAACCGTCGCCACCATCTTGTTCTAGAACATTCTCGTCACCCCAAAACAAAACCCGGACCCGCTGGTAGTGACTCCAGCCCCTCCCCCAGTCTTGGCAACCACTTAGCTGCTTTCTTTCTTTGCCCATCCTGGATGTTTCACACGAACAAAACCACACCGTGTTTATCTTTCTGACTCACTGGGTGCTTGCCTAGTGCATCCACGTTGTAGATGGGATTGGCACTTTTTCCCTTTTCCTGGCTGAATAATATTCCGGACTGTGGATGACCACCCTGTGTGGATGACACTGATATGAACACATGTGCACAGGCATCTGTGTGGGTGTGTGTTCTTGTCCCTCATTTGTGCGGACTTGTGTTCTCATCTCTCGTGGGTCGACGTCCGTAGGCTCAGGTGGTCGCTCTAACCTGTCACTCTGAGGAGCTGCCCAAGTGTTCCCCGTGGCGGCCATGCCGTTTCCTGTTCCCACAGGCCATGGGGACCCCTACCCTCTTCCTGTGATGAGGAAACCAGGACCGGGAGGCAGAGGCACTGACTCGGCTCATGTGCCGGGAAGAGGGGCCCAGATTCAACCTCTGCCTGGGCGCGGAGGCGAGATCCAGGCCAAGGGTGGCCACTGCGCTCCACCACTCCCTGAGATGTCTCCCCTGAATGAAGGGGAGACCAGGGCCCCTCCAGGGGTCTCCACTGCTCTGCCAGAAATGTGCGCTTGCTCACCGTTCCCGCCACCTTGCCCAAGGGGCTTTTCCTCAGGACGGGGGAGGGGGGCCTCGGAGAGAGACCCAGCACATCACTCAGGGACCACTAGCTCTGAACTGATCCCAGGAAACCCGGACGTCACTTACTCTGAGATCAGGTGAACCTATAGAGCCTTAGCTCAGGTCTGTCCCAAAGTGCA